>VWZX01002553.1:33785-158874 GCA_013399015.1 Galbula dea | reverse complement strand
AGCCCTGCCCCGCCGGACCCACCTGCGCGACGTGGCCCAACGCCGCTACCGTCCGGTCCGGCCCGGTGCCGCCACCTCCCCCCCGGCCCCGGCGCCGCCGCGCGCCGGCTCCCGTCTCGGATCAGCTGGCGGAGTCATGACGCAGCCACCCACCGGCCCCACCCCTCACCAATCACCTCCTAGCACAGGCGGTACATACCGCACCCCCGCCACGCCTTCACCCCTCACCGCGACTGCTGCATCCTCCGCCAATTAGGACCAAGCACGGCTGGCCACTCAGCCAATAGAAAGGCAAAACCGGCTCTCTGCCCCGCCCACCCTGATGGAGGAGCGCCCGGCTGTCCCTCGCCTCACCGGCGGTTGCCTAGGAAACGGGTGGCCTCGCCCTGCCGCTGGGGCATGCCGGGAGGTGTAGTGCGGCGCGGCGCTCCCGGCATTCTCCGCGTACTGTGAGTTGGCATTTTCCAGAGGGTGAAGAAAGTGGCGGAGGGGTGTGGGAAGGTGGCTCTTAATGGGTTCAGCCCTGCCGGCAGGCCCATGGTGGTGGGCGGCCCTATCGCGGGGCCGCCCCGGCTGTCCCCTCTCCCTCCACCACCAACCCCCTCCCCCTCGGGCGGTGCCGCCCTGCGCCTGTCATCGCCGGGGCCGATTCCGAGAAGTTGCTCTAAGTCGGCGGCCAATCAGAAGTGAGCGGCCGCCCCGCTCCGCCAATCGGCGGGCGCGGCGGGTGGGGCTGCGAGAACTCGGCTGACCCCGATGATTTGGCAGCGCCGCGCGATGACTGGACAACTTCTTTAAAGAGGCCGCGGCCTCCGCGGGGCTGGGTCGGGGTCGACTGTGTGGTAGGGGCAGTTTGGCTTAGGAAGCGGGAGGCCTGCAAGCAACCACGGCACTCCTGCTGCCGCCGCTGGCCCGGCTGACTACTGCGAGCCGAGCTGGTGGCGTGGGGGGATGTCTGTGGGTGAAGGGTGTTGGCGGCTGCACGGCCCCTTTTAAGGACGTTTCCTGCCCTTCGCCCTAGTAACAGCTGATTGCAGCGCTCAGGGGGCGAGAAGCCAATGTGCTGCTTCCACGTTCCGCCCATGTGACTCCCACGCGGTGCCTCTGCCGCCCAGCCATGCGGCGCTACCCGGCGGGAGCCTCCTGCGCCCTTAAAGGCGCCGCGCGGGGTCAGGCCGCTGGAGAGTTTCCGAGTAGTTTTCCTCCTGGCTAGCCCCACGGCCACCGGGCGGCAGATCCCAGACATGGCTTGGGCGGTGACTGTAGGACCGGTCACGGCTTAAAAGCGCTGGGACCAGGCAGTATCTGGGGCCTCTCCACCTCGGCAAGCTCATGAAAGCCGCGCCGAGTCCAGCGGAGCGGAGGGCGGGATGGCCCCGGGGCGGAGGGGGACGGCCTGGCTCCGCTCCCCTGCGCCAGTTCCCCTCTACGCCCTCGGCACTCACCTCCTACCGGTGGGGTCCGCCCACCGCGGGGACCCCTTTAAGGCTGGTGCCTCGTCAGCGCGGCTCGCCCCGCTCCGGCTGACAGCCCCGAGCGCCTTTAGCGTCACGGTGACCTCAGCCTGGCGCGTTATGCCTCGCTGCCTGCCCATGTATAGGCACCGCGCCCCGGCCTTGCGCAACAACACCCCCCCACGCACACCCGCAGCCCTCCATCCCCCATCCCCCTTCGGCTGGATGTTACTCCGGTCCCACGTCCCAAGTGGGACTCCCGCCCTCTTCCCAGCTGCGGCAGCCCCCGGCCCGCTCCGGGGGTACCGGGGCTCGGCGGGGGGGGCCTGTTTGTGTCTGCGTGTCGCCCCCCCTCCCAGCCCTGGAGCCCCCCGGGCACATGGCGGCTCGGCGGCTGCATGTGACTGCCGTCAGCTGACCAACATGGCCGGGGCCTGCGCCGCCCCCGCCGCCGCCCGCCGTGGCTGAGCCCGCCGCCGCAGCCGCCAGGTAACGCGGGGCCGCGGGCTGGGCGCTGCGGGGGTCCCGGGGTGGTGAGAGGTGTGTGTGGGGGGGTGAGGACCCCGGGGCGAGACCTCGGGACTGTGCTGTTCAGCCCGGCTCTGCCACACCAACCTCCTGGTAGCGAGGCCCTATGGGCCCCGGGGCTGGAGTACGGTGCTGGGAGCTGCCTCTTCGGCCGTGGCCCCTGACGTAGTTTTAGGGACGTGCTCCTTGTTGATGGGCATTCCTTCGTGTCACATCTCTTCCTCCTCCCCCACTCCCGGGGCTGACTGTGGCCCCGGCCCCGCGGAGGTGCCATCGTCACCCCCCTCTCTGGCCCTGTGATTGCAGAGGTCCCATCGTGTTCATTCCCTCAGTACCGCGGCTGCAGAGGACACATCATGGATCCTCACAGCTCCGGAGGTGCCATGGTGTCCCCTGTACCGTCTCTTGGGGCTGTGGATGTCACATTGTGTCCCCCCTCCCCAGCTGCAGAGGTCCCATTGCGTCCACACCACCAGCCCTAGGGCTGTGGAGAAGCCATAATGTCACTCCTTCCCAGCACGGGAGCTATGTAGGTCCCATCATCTCCCCTCATCACCTGCAGAAGTGCCACCAAGTCCCCCTGTCTGTCTTTGGAGGTGCCATTGTGTCCTCCCCAACCAAGCCTTGGGGCTGCAGAGGTCCCATTGTGTCTTCTTCCCTGGCCCTGAGGGTGTGGAGGTCCTGCCAGTGTCTACCTCCCTGGCTTCGGATTTCCCATTGCGTACCCCTTAACCAGGGCTCGTCCTGTCTCAACCCCACCCTTCCTGATCCAGTATCTTTTGACCAGACTCCTAAAACCAGCTGGTTTTCACGTGGGTGGCAATAGGGAAGTGAGACTTGCTGCTGATGCCTGCTCAGCAAGGGTGCTGCGGGGAGTGCAAGGACAGTGCCACAGTCTTCCACTCACTCACAGCCTCTCTGGGCTGCCTTTCTTCCAGCAGAAGCCAATATGGACACCTTCCTCCAGAGCGTGGAGAAGGACCTGAACATTGACCGCCGGCAGCTGGCCGCTGCTCCTGAGAGGACCCATGTTGCCGCCTTTGTCCCCGTGAAATGGCTGGCAAGCCTCAAAGAGCGCCGGGTGCTTCCCGGGCTGTGTCCACGGCCAGAGGGGCTGAGCGATGTGGAGGTGAGGACGTTCCTGCAGCACTCTGTGCAGAAGCTGCCCACAGGCTGGACCCGGGTGGAGATCCATGGGCTGCGGAAGGACATGCTGGCGTACCCACTGCGAGTGCAGCCCCCAACTTTCGACCAGGGTAACTGCAACCCGGAGACTCTGCATGGCTTCATGCAGAGTGTTGCCTCTCAGAACTACCGGAACCTGTGGTGCCAGGCTCACTGCCTCTACGTGCGGCCATACTGGCATGCTGATGTTCCACCCACCGTACCAGCCCTGGACTTGCTGCGGACTGCCCTGCAGAAGGCTTATGGCTGCCCTGTCCTTCAGGTGGGCAAGAATGTACCTGGTGCTTCCCCTGCCAAGGAGAGCGTGGTGGCCACCAAGGGGTTGCCCTGCTGCCCCAATGTGCTGCAGGCAGAAGCTCTGCTGGAGTCAGCCAATATGCTGTACATTATCTACCCTTACATGCAGTACTGTTTGCATGACATCGTGACTTTCAGCCCAGCCAAGCTCACCAACAGCCATGCCAAAATCCTCTTTCTCCTTTTCCATGTGCTGCAGGCCATGAGGGCTTGTCACCAGGTGGGTCTAGCTTGTGGCGCCTTCTCCCTTCGGGATGTGGCGGTGGATGAGAAGCTGTGCAGTCGGCTCCGTGTGAACTTCAGAGAGTACGAGAGACCAAAGGAGGAAGCAAATCTAGAGGCTTGTCTGGAACGAATGAGTGAGCAAAGCAGCGCTAGTGTGCGAGGGCAGGAGATGAGATGCACCGCCTGCCAGAAGGACCTCCGAGATCTGGTGTTACAGTGGGTCCATGGGCAGGTCAGCAACTTTGACTACCTTATGCATCTAAACAGTTTGGCCGGGAGGAGAATGGGAGACCCCAATTATCACCCAGTTCTTCCGTGGGTGGTGGACTTCACTACCAAAAATGGCAAATTCAGGGACCTAAGGAAATCCAAGTTCCGACTCAATAAGGGAGACAAGCAGCTGGACTTCACCTATGAGATGACCAAGCAGGCGTTTGTTGCTGGTGGGTCAAGTGGGGAGCAGCTCCATGTCCCCCATCACATCTCTGATGTCCTTTCAGATATCACCTACTATGTGTACACGGCTCGGAGGACACCCAAGGCAGTGCTGTGTTGCCATGTAAGGTCCCAATGGGAGCCCAATGAGTATCCAGCCAGCATGGAGCGCATGCAGAGCTGGACCCCAGATGAGTGCATCCCAGAGTTCTATACGGACCCCTCCATCTTCCGATCCATCCATCCTGACATGCCTGATCTGGATGTGCCATCTTGGTGTAGCTCCTATGAGGAGTTCATTGAAGTCCACCGCATGCTGCTTGAGAGCTGGGAAGTTTCTCAGGATCTCCACCACTGGATTGATCTTACTTTTGGGTACAAGCTGCTGGGGAAGGATGCTGTCAAGGAGAAGAATGTTTGCCTCCATCTAGTAGACAACCACACGCATCTGACAACTTACGGGGTTGTGCAGCTCTTTGACCAGCCACATCCTAGGCGCATGGTGGGACCTGCATACACACCTGCTGAAGCTCCAGCCATTGCCCATCCCCTTCTCCAGAACATCCAGGAGACTGTGTTTTTAGAGGATGTCCAAGGCCAGCTGCCGGATGCAGTTAATGGGCTTGTCTTGGAGGCTACTCCCAGTGAAACCACGTGGTCTGGGGACAAATCCATGGCTGGTGAGGATGATTTAGAGCAAGGCACAGAAGCTCTGGATTCAATTTCTGCTACTAGTAGAGCTGCTGACCAGCCCTGTGCCACTGTGCCTTCAGCACAGCCCTCAACCCTCCCTCCTTATGCCACTGAAGGCAAAACCTCAGGTGTCCGACCCCTCCGTCGGAGCAAGGCAAGTGCTGTGGATCAGACTAACATGAAAATCACACTTCCTGAAGGCTTCAATCCACTCCAGGCCCTGGAAGAACTGGAGAAATTGGACAATTTCTTGGTTAAAGGCTTAAGCAGTGAGATGCAGCTAATGGAGCAGCCATGGGATGAGCCACCCCTGGGACTCTCAGACCTCTTCCAGAGGGACATGCAAGCTTTGGGTATTGTGATAGCTGAGATTATATTTGCACCAAGGATTCGTCCTTCAAAGCCTGACGCATCCCTGTTGGAGCGGTTCCTGATGGTGCGCAATCTGTGTCGCTACCACCCCAAGGAGATCCCAGCCCCGCTTCAGCATGTGCTGCACGTCCTCCTGCAGCTGAGTGTGCCAGTTGAGAAGCTTCTGAAGACCAAGCTGGGCAAGAGAAAGGGGCAGCTGTTTGAATACAAACCCATCTCCCAGGGCCTCCCCCCACCCTGTCCCACGCAGCTCCTCAGTCCCTTCAGCTCTATTGTCCCCTTCCCCACATACTTCCCAGCCCTGCACAAATTCATTTTCACGTATGAGGCAAAGAAGATAGAAGATGAAGGTCAGGGCCGGGAACTTGTTTTCCAGCTGTGGCAGCAGCTGGAGGGAATCCTTTCTGAAATCACTCCTGAAGGCTTGGAGATTCTTCTGCCCTTCATATTATCTCTGATGTCGGAGGAGAACACTGCTGTCTATGCAGCATGGTATCTCTTTGAACCTATAGCTAAATCCCTTGGTCCAAAGAATGCCAATAAATATTTGCTCAAGCCATTGATTGGAGCATATGAGACCTCCTGCTACCGCCATGGCAGGTTCTACCTGTACACAGACTGCTTCATCGCCCAGTTGATCGTGCGCCTGGGGCTGCAGTCCTTCCTCCTGAACCTGCTGCCACACATCCTGCAGATCCTTGTTGGTATTGAGAGCTCACGGGAGGAGAGCAAATCCCTCCTTGGCACGGCTGAAGATGATGAAAGCGGAGGGGAAAGCCCGGTGTCATGTGTGTTTGGGGAGGAGATCAAAATGGACGTGGAGCACAGCTCTGCTGCGCTTGACCTCCTTGACTACACCTCTGGTGTCAGCTTCCATGACCAAGCCTACCTGCCTGAGAGTGAGGACTTCCAGAGCGGCCTCTATGTTGGGGAGTCTCTGCAGCCTCAGGAGCAGGAATCACTCAGCCTTGGGCGGCTGAGTGACAAGAGCAGCGCCAGTGAAGTGTCCCTGGGAGAGGACAGACTTGCGGATGGGGATTCCCAGAAGGACAAGAGCAGCTTGAAGTCAATGGGCAGCAGCCAGGACCTGAAACAGAGTGAGGACTCGGAGGAGGAGGAAGAGGAGCATGATGAAGAGCAGCACGATGATGCAGCAGTTGATGCAGAGTTGACGGTGGCTGTGGATGCTGCTGCCTCTGTGCATGTCACCCTGGCTGATGACAGCAGCGAGCCAGAGGATGGAGAGGAGCTGCCAGATCACTCTGATGACAAAGAGCAGACAATACTCCTAGGTAAGACCTTGCTAGCGTTGAGCCCTTCTGCTGAGCATGGCAAACACCCAGTAAACCAGTGAGTGGGAGAAGAGGAGAGCCCAGGAAGAAGTGGGTCCAGTTTTGGGGGTGTCTGTGGTGCCAGCTTGGGAACAGCAATGAGACCAGTGTGAAAGGCCAGGTCTCTACAGAAGCATGTGGATCTGAGATCTGGGAAGCTGCCTGCATGATAGGCAGGGTCTGGGCAGCAGCTGGGTGATAGCTAATCTGCAGAGTGCTGGGCTCTGTCCTTGTGACTGTTCTTGTTTTGCAGACACAGCCTGTAAGATGGTGAGGTGGCTCTCAGCCAAGCTGGGCCCTACCGTCACGTCCCGCTTCATTGCCAGGAACCTGCTCCGTCTGCTCACGTCCTGCTACGTTGGTAATGTCTGCTCCTTGGACCCCAGGGTCCTGTGGTGGGCTGTGCCCTAAACCAGCCTGCTGGGTGCCTGATGGCTTGAGCTGATGATGTTGTCTCTGGGCAGGCCCTACCAGGCAGCAGTTTGTACCAAGCAACGATGAGAACAGTCCCCTGAGTACAGGAAATATTTACCAAAAACGGCCAGTGCTGGGAGATCAGGTGTCCAAGCCAGTGCTGGCCTGTCTTGTGCATGTGGCATACCTGTATGGAGAGCCCGTCCTCACCTACCAGTACCTGCCCTACATCAGCTACCTGGTTAGTATTGCCTTTTCTTCTTTTCTGGTGTGTATTGGGGCAAAAGCTGTGTCCAGGCACAAAAGCAAGATGCATTGAAAATAGCCCAGCCTCACCAGGAGCCTCCTGCATCCACGTTTGTGCTCTGTTGAGCTCCATCTGGGCCAGTGTGGGCTGAGCAGCTCTGGCTGCATCAGCCAAGAAGAGCTGTGCTGATGCAGCCAGAAAAGGCACTTTCACCCCCTGCCACAAGCTCCAGGCTGCTTCCAGCAAAGTACATACACGGGCTTTGCTCTTTGGCAAGCTTTGGCCACTGTGGATCTGCATTGGGGTGCCACAGCCTCTTCTCCATTTCAGCAGGAGGTTTTCCCTGTCAGACCTATTGCTGGCACATGTGAAGCTAGAGAAAAAGTGGTGGTTTTATTTTGCTTTGCTGGGTGAGCATGCTGAAACAGAGGTGGCACAAGGGTGGGATCATGATAACAGGCAGGCAGAGCAGTTCAGGCTGCTGTGGGATCGCTGGAGCAAGTGTTTTAGAGGTCTGGGTGGGTAGATAGGGGATGAGCTGGGGAGAGGATAAAGGTTTTTTCAAAAGTAGTTTCAAGACTTAACGAACTTTTCAGCTTGAAATTCATAGCTGAATAGCAAGAAGAAAATGTGTGTAATGGAGCTGGTTGAAAAAGCAGTTTTTCGTAGGAAAAAATGTTTTTGAATGTTTTAAACAGACTTATTTTTCATATTTCTTTCTTTTTAGTGGTTATAAACACTTTGGTTATGGATTCTTGGTTAAATGGAAAACTTCAATAGCTTTTTGATCATTTAAACATAGAGGAAAAGAGGCCACAGCTGTTCATTTAAAGAAAACAAAAAGGCATTGTCAATTTTTCCAGTGTTGAAGGGGAGATTTTTCAGGGGGAAAAAAATCCCATTTTTCAGCAAAATCATTCTCCACCCAGTTGCAATCATAGCTCCAGCTGTTCTGCTTTGCTTTACTAAACTTATTGCTTGGGGGTGCTGGGGGGATTAATCCCCCTGTGAACAGCATTTGGCAATCTGCTATTGAAGCAATGAAACCCATGGGTCACAAATAGGATAAAGTCAATCCTTCTTGCAGAATTTGGCAGAGTGGATATTTTGTGAGAGGAAGAGCTTCTGTGATGAGCTGGAAGATGGCAGGTGTACAAGAAATATAGTGGAACTGGGAATTGTTTGTAGGTTTTGTTATTGGCTCTCTTTTCTTGGGTGTCTGATTTGTTTAGGAGTTAGGGCAATCTAGAAAGAAATATTTTAGTGTTGCTGCTGATGTTGTTAACTCTTTGGCATTGCTATAACCAGCATTGGTTTGTTGTCAGCAAAAAAGGATATGCTCTTCTGCCTCATGAAATTATCAGCTGCTGGATTTCTAGAAGTCAGCAGCAGGTTTGCTGTCTGTGCTTGGTTGTTTCATGCGAGGACTGCTTCTTTGCTGTCTGTGCATCCAGGCTCAACATGGCATGGGATGAAGACCCTGGTTCTTGCTCTAGGTCATGTGTAGTAATACACTTCCCCTCTTCCAATGCTGGCAAATGATGCTCTGGGTTGTCCAGGCTGGTGATGGTCTGGGCTTTTCTCTCTCCCCTCTTAAGTTTCCCAGCTGGGGGAGCATCCTGCAGAGAGATGCCCTCCAGAAGACACCTGCAAGCCTGGGGATGTCATTCCCCATTCTCTCCAGGCTCATCTTCTGTGCTGACATTTGTCCATCAGTTTTCAAACTCATCCCTTGAGTGCAAGACACCAGTTGCTGTTGAGACTCAGTACTGGTGTTCCTCTTGCAAGGGTTGTGACCAGCACTACGACGGTGGGTTTTCAGGCTGAGCTCTGGTGATCCAAGCATCAGTCTTGATGCATCCTGCTGGGGCCCTGGCACTGAAGGACTCCTTTTGCAGGTTGCACCCAGCTGCGGGTCTGGTGGTGGTCGGCTGAACAGTCGGAAGGAGGCAGGGCTCCTGGCTGCTGTGACACTGACTCAGAAGATTGTGGTGTGTCTCTCAGATACCACGCTCATGGACATTCTCCCCAAGGTCAGCCAAGAGGTGCTGCTTCCGGTGCTGGGATTCCTCACTTCGCCAGCTGTTGGGTAAGCGCCGCAGTCTGACGTGCCTTCAGCCAGGGTCGGCACAACTCAGAATCAGGGATTTGGAAATGGTTCTGTGAGGGCTTTAATGCTCATAATGGGTTATGGGGCTGCCTCTGCCCTGATGTGCACCTCCTTGCACCGGTACACAGCATGCAGGTAGAGCTTGTGCTGCTCAAGACCTTCTGCTAATGCACACAGGGCAGAAAGCATGAAGCAGAGGAGGGGAAAAAGGGATATGTGGAGGGCAAGCTGGTAATGGATGTCCTCTCCAGTTTTCCCAGTGGTGCCCAGGCCCGTATTGTCCTGTGTGTTAAGACAATCAGCCTAATTGCCTTGATCTGCCTGCGGATTGGGCAGGAGATGGTGCAGCAGCATTTGAGTGACACAGTGAGAAACTTCTTTGGGGCATTCTCCCTGCTGCAGGAGCTGCAAGATCAGGTCAGTGATGTGGGAGAGGTCCTCCTGCCACCCCCAGTACCCAGCTGCAGAAACGTGGTGGGCATACCTGCATACACCAGTACTGGTGTCAGCAATGTCCAGCACAGGCTGTGTTTGTGTTGTTAATTGTGTGATGAAAGAATCTGAGCTTGGGTATTCTCCTGTTTTCTCTTGTCCAGGGGTTGACAGCAGAGTCACTGAGCAGCTGTGAGATGCCAGTGATGGAGGTGCCCCTTTCAGATGGGAAGCTGATGGACCTGGATCCAGCCATGCTGATGGAGCTACAGAAGGTGTTTAACCCCGAGATGGCCTACATCACCTACATCCCCTTCTCTTGCTTGCTAGGTATGGCTTGGCCACCATCTCCTAGGATTTGTGAAAGAGCTCTGTGGTCTGCACACTCGTGCTGGACCTGAAGTCAGGAGAAGTCAGAGAGTGTGCTGGGGGAAACCCACAGCTTCTACACTGTGGCTTGGTCTGCTTGTTGGGTCAGGAGCTCACAGGGTTTCAGGCTGCTTTGGCTGGGAGCAGCATGTGGCTGGCTTGTGGGGGATGTTGTGTTCACAGCTCTGCATCTGACCATTGTTCTGTTCTCTTCTTGTTGATGGTGGGGGGTGGTAATGGGGAAATTCCTTCCCTTGAAGCCACCTTCATTCTCTTCAGGTGATGTTATCCGGACAGTTGTGCCCAACCACTCGCTGGTTGAGAAGCTGGCCAGCCTCTACCTGGAGAATGTGAACCCCAAGAGCCTGCAGGTTGTTAGCCTGGAACAAACACCAAGTGCAGTGGGCTCAGACCAAGATACATGTGGGACCGAGCCCTTCTCCAGCCACCACGAGGACAGTCACTCTGGTACTTTTGGGAGTGTGCTGGTAGGGAACCGCATCCAGGTCCCTGTGGACACACAGCGTGAGGGTCTTGGCTTGCTTCGCCTCAGTGCTGGCACTGATGGCTTTATTCCCAGCTCATCCAGTGAGGAGAACACCCTGAAGCATGATCTTCCTCGCAGCACCCACATGCTGTGTGGGAACTGGCTTGCCTACTGGCAGTATGAGATTGGGGTGAGCCAACACGACCCTCGCTTCCACTTCCACCAGATCAAGCTGCAGAGTTTCTCAGGGCATTCAGGGGCCATCAAGTGCGTGGCACCTCTCAGCAGCGAGGACTTCTTCCTTAGTGGCAGCAAGGACAAAACTGTTCGGCTTTGGCCCTTGTACAACTACGGGGATGGCACCAGTGAGGTGCCACCACGCTTCACATACACCGAGCACAAGAAGTCAGTTTTCTACGTGAGCCAGCTGGAGGCATCACAGCACGTGGTGAGCTGTGATGGGACCATACACATCTGGGACCAGTTCACAGGTAAGATGGGAAAGGGTGAGGGCTGGCTTCAGTCCGTAAAGACAGAGAGGCCATGCTGAGTTTTGATCACTCCTGTTAAAACCCAATGCAGAACTGGAGGTTTGCTCTGTACCTTCTCAGCACCTACTGCTGTAAACTCTTAGTCATGTTTCCCAGGCAAACTTCTCCGGACTTTTGATGAATTAGACAGCAAAGTCCCCATCACAGCTGTGACCACCATGCCACCTCCCTACCACAGCATCTCTGTGGCCAGCGGAGACTCTGTGCTGCGGTTCATCGATCACAGGAAGCCAGGACTACAGGTACGGAGTCTGGTGCTTTGTGAGCCATCCTCCTCCATCCATGTGCTTAATGATGTTATCATGGCTGGCCCAAAGCCAGCTGTGATGCCTCCATGAAAGCCAGCTGGGCCTTGTCCCCTAAATGCTGGATCCCCTAGATCTTTGTCCCCACTGTAGCTGGACTCTCTCTTGCAGCATGAGTTTCGCCTGGCCAGTGGGGTGAGCGCTGGGCTTATCCGCTGCCTGGCTGTCAGTCCTAACGGGCGCAGCGTTATGGCTGGCTTCTCCTCTGGCTTCATTGTGCTGCTGGACACCAGGACAGGACTCATCATGCGAGGGTGGCCTGCCCACGAGGGAGAAATCCTGCAGATCAAGGTGAGAGGTTCAGCTGGAGTCAGGGTTGGGGGCTGTTTTATGGATCTCATAGATCCTCTAGGGTTGTGCGGAGCATCGTTTTTCATTCTGGTACATGCTGCTTGGTAGGGTTTGTCTGCTCCATCTTCTGGGTGTACTCCATCCCTTGCTGTGTCCCTAAGAGGCTGCACAAGCTCTCCTGCTTTCTGGTTAGTGCTGTTGGGTGGCTGGTTCGGTCCAGCCTGTGCTGAATGGAGGTCAGCCCTCCCAGGTGTCAGTCCCTGCTGAGCAGATCTGCAGCAGGGGCAGGGAGGAGATGTGTCTCCCATGAAGGAGCGAATGTGTTGCTTCCTCTGCAGGGCTTTCAGCCCCCCGGGAGAATGTCACTCTAATGAGTAACTCTTGTCCATATTTACCCACCCTCAGGGAGCAGTGTTGGAGCTCCAGTGTCCTTCACCCAAACACAGGTTAAACAAAGTTCAGTGGTGTGGGTTGTTTACCTTCTCACTAGCTCTGCTAATAAGCTCCAGGCTTCTCCTACTTTCAGCAGTGTTTTCTACACTGATAGAGCCTCCCAGTTCCTTTTCCTGGGAAGGAAAATAATCTGGCAGGTGGATTGCTGGAGAGGGAGACCACAGGATAATCTCTTTACCCACTGCAGTAACAACAGATGATAAATTAGTTGTGCTTAGTATCAGCATTTTGTTGAGAGGAATCATAGTGTATCTCTTGGAGGATAGTGCTAAAGGGGGTTGCCAGCTACTAGAGAGTCCTGTAGCTTCCAGTGTCCACCCAAATGCTTTGTTAATGCTGCTTAGTACCATCATTTGCTTGGAAATGGCTGGGACTGTCCCAGGTTGTTGCACTGATACTGTTGGATTGTTGGCAGCTACTTGCTTATCTCATTTGCAGGATGAGATTGGAAATTTCTACTGCAGCACTGTTGGTTCACTGACCTTTCCTTTCCTGCAGGCTGCAGAGGGCAATGTGCTAATCAGCTCCTCTTCAGATCATTCCCTGACTGTCTGGAAGGAACTGGAGCAGAAACCTTTGCACCACTATAAATCTGCATCTGAACCCATCCACACGTTTGACCTCTACAGCAATGAAGTGGTCACTGGCACTGTGGCCAACAAGATTGGCGTCTACTCCATGCTGGAGTCCTCAGCCCTGCCCATCAGCACAACCAAGCTGAGCTCAGAGAATTTTCGGGGTACACTGACCAGCCTGGCAGTGTTGCCCACAAAATGCCATCTCCTGCTGGGCTCAGACAATGGCATCATACGGCTTCTGGCATAGTGACCCCCAGGCCAAGGAGCTTGTGGCTGTCCCACAGCGCTGGTGGTAGAGCTGAAAGCCAGCAGCGTTGCTTATGGAGGAGGCAGAGTTACACGTTTCTGAACAGAGGATGCAGGGAGGAGGTGTACTTGTTAGTGAGCACTTGGTAAAGTATCTCTAACTCCTTTCTGTATCTTTAAAAAGAAAAAAGCCATAACTGAGAAACCTCCACTGCTGCTGGGAGAAGTACTGGGCATTGTAGGTCACTGATACCCCCGCAGAGAGGCCTCAAGCTTTCCATACCATGTGTGCCTGATCCCCAGGGGACTGAGCTGCACTCCAGAATAATATGGACCACAGGTATTCTCCCTTCTTCACTTAAGGAGTAAGAGGTGTCCCTTGGCAAGAACACAACAGTAAAGCTACTGCCATCTGCACTTACCCTTCACTTCCATTCCTGAACCACTGAACAGTCTTACTAGGATAGAACTAGCTGAGCCTGGGAACTGCCACCTTCAGAGCTATGTGGTACCAGATGTCTCCTTCTCCTGTGGTCTGTGTTCAAAGCCCAGAGGATGTACTGTATTAACTTTAGGGTCTGCCAGCTGAGTTAGAGCCTGTATGGGAGGAGGAGAGGTTAACTAGAGCACTTCTGCTGCCTTACTGGATCCAGAGCAAAGACTGGAATGGAAGTCAGCTAAGGCAGAAACCCCATCTGCTCCACCAGTTCATTTAGGAATGGGCTGGTGCAGAGGGACAGTTTGGGATGGGAACATGACCCTCTAGGGAGGCCAGAACTAGATGCTCCCATGAGGATTTTGGCTTCTGGAGCAGTAGGGTAGGGATGGACTGTTGTTGGTTCCTGCCCCAGCAGCATTGCATCCCGTGATTAAGGGGTGAGGAATGTCCTGTATGCCACACACTCAGAGTTTCTCAAGAAAACCTCCTTCTAATCCTCTCCTCTTTTGCTGGTCAGACTCTTGGGGAAGACAGGACAGCAAAAAGGTGCTTGGTTTTGTCCCCTCCTGCCCTTGTAGGGTGAGGGCCAGAAGGCATGATCCAGCATGGTCACCTTCTTTGGGACAGCACTATCTGGGCCCACCTCAAAGGCAAGGAGAGTGCTCTTTGACCCAGCAGTAGAAGCAGTTGCTTCACTTCTGTTACAGCCCTTTTCCCATCCTTCTTGCAGCCTAATCAGAGCCAGTATCAGGGGAGTGGGAAGCTCTTACCTTGGGCAGAGGAGGAGCCTACTGTGGGTTGTCCTGGGAGGGGAAAGGGCTTTCATCCAGCTGCTGGTTCATCTGAGCCACTTTCAATTGGAAGGTTGTCCTCTGCTTCCAGGGAGGGAGGGGAGGTGAGCAGTTGGCCCTTGCTATCCTTCCCTTCCCAAGGGGAGCTCTTGGTCCCGTGTTGCCTATTAACCATTTGCAATAGATGTAAATATTTACTTCTAATAAACTCTTTGAAAGAGATGCAGACAGGTGTGTGGAGAAGCTCTGTGCTGGAGGGGCTGAGGTGTGATGTTTGACAGGGCTGGGTCTGCTGGCCATGCTCTCTAGCTCTGGCAGCCAAAGCTAAAGTTCTGTGTTTGGGTACCTCTTGTGTTTCTGGCTGAGCTGGAGCAGGGATGCTTTAAAGATGTTGTGGATATAAGGTAGGACTCTGCTGCACAGGGACTTGTATCTGCTTTCCAAGGGGGAATGGCTCCCTGTGTTGCAGTGGCATGTCCCAAAGTAGTTTCTGATTGCAGAGCTCAGACCTGTCTCCTTTCCACTCCTTCCCAGTGTCTGTGGTGAGTCTGGAAACCAAGAGCTGTTGCAAAGAACAGATGACTGCAAGCACTGCAATCCTGTTTGCGTTCTCCACCTGCTTCTTAGTGACTCCTCTTGCACTGAGGATGTGGACAGAGCCAGGAAGGACCACCATTGCTTTCTGCATACAACAAAAAAATACACAGGACAGGACTGCCTGATTTCTGCCTGTCCCTGAGACTCTTCCCCCATGCCACAGCAGTGCGTGTGTGCCATGGAGCCCTGCACTGAGACCAACCCCCCTGGCAGAGGTCTGGTGTGTGCTGTGCCCCTGGGGAGGTATCAGCTGCTCTTGGCTCAGCGCAGGCTGAGCATCGCTGCCTCCTGCTCAAATACGTGGCCAAGGGGCCTTGGGCACCAGCCATCTGTTAAAACCAGGGCCGCATGCTTGCTGCAGCAGAAGCAGCTGGGACACAGGGAGTCAATATCTGGGGGTTTCTGCAAAGAAAACTCCCTAAAAATAGAGAGCCCTGTGGCAGTAAATACTAAGCCCTACATTTTCACCAGAGGTCATGAATAAAAGAGTGCATTCCCAGCACAGAGAGCATAGGGAAAGCAGAGCCACTACTAGGGACAACTGACTTCATATGTGACCTCTGCTGATGGGAGTTTTGGAGCTGGTAAACTCAGTGTTAATACTGTCTTGAGAGTAGAGCAGTCCCAAGTGTCTCCCCATCTACCACCACAAATTCATTCTTGCCTGCAAACAAATGTTTAACCGGATGCTGTAGGTCAATATTTGCCTGCCAAATTCCCAAACAAGGGGTGGTGCTGAAGGTCGCTGCTGGGGGGTAGGAGAGCTAGGCTGGACGAGAGACTCTTTGCCCCACACAGAGCTATCGGCCAGGCTAAAGCAGGTGCCAGCTCCAACACAGATAGAACAACCTCAGGTAAGGGACAAATCAACGGCGATGTGACAGTGAATTGGGGCTCCTCCAAAAAGCAGTTGTGTCTCTCTGGGTAAAGAGGAGTGAATTTGGTAGAGGGTTAAAGGATAGGCAGCACCAGGGAGAAAAGGAGTATTCAGGGTTTTATGTGGGTGCAGGATTTGGAGTGAGAGAGGAGGGGGAATGAAATGGCCTCAAGTCTTTGCTCTTCCACTTGGTAACTGGGGTCACAGCCCAGCAGTTTCAGGTGAAAGCAAAGGTTGCTCAGAGAGTGGGAAGTAGCCCCAGGAATTAAATGCGTGGCAGTCATGCCGAGGGCTGGGCTTTGGCGTGAAGGCTTCGTGTTAAGAGAAAGAGATGTTACTTCTGTTTGAAAGGGAAAAGTGGCTGCGTGAAGCAGTGGCGAGGGAATGGGTGGGGGTTTATCCATGACCCTGGAAGCCCTGCTCCCGCTGTCCCATACAGGAACCAGAGTGCGGGGGTGGGAGTGGCTGGGTTTGCCAGCAAAGGGGGAAGGCGAGTGCTGGGAAGGGGAGGACTCTATTCCAGGACAGATTGCTGAGAAACTGCTCTGGTATTGCATTTCCTACTTTAAAAGTCCCTCACAGACAGCACTTGCCGAGTGCCTGCAGCCCCACTGAGGCAGGTTAGTATCCCTTCTCCCAAAAGCCTGAGGCACAACTGAGGATGCTGTGCCAGTAGCTTGGTGGTTTGCACAGGAAAGGAGCAGAGACTCTTGTCTTCTTCCAGAGGCACTGTGTGTGCAGGACTGATTAAGGAAATACCACTTGCAATCCAGAGAAATGAGGGCAATGGGGTCAGAAATGCAGGATCCAAGCAGGACAGAGTCATGTAGGAGCCTGGCTGTGGTTGCAGCTCTGCTCCAGTGTGGGTCCTGTTGCTCTCTGATTTCACTGTCTTGGCATAGGACCCAGAATCCTGTGTTGTTTCTTTGCAGCATTGTTCATCTCCCTATTGCTTTCTGAAAGCTCCTGCGCCAACCTGTTTGGCCAGGTTGATAATTTTCTCCCTGTAGACCTGAATAGGCTCAGCTTGCTGCTGCCAGGCAGCTGGAAATAACTTCTCTCTCAGCTGGTCCTCCTGTTCCAGAAATATGGAGTTCCTCTGGGGTCTGTGGCTGCTCTGCCTGTCTGCCCTGCACAGTCACCGAAGGGTAAGTTGCTTCACCCCAGCGATTATGGGGACCTCTGCTGAGTGACCACAGCCAGCAAAGGGCAAGGGGAGCAAGGTAGCTCTCCTGCACCAGACCATGGGGTAAACACAGCCTGATGCTTTTGTGTGAGAAGCCCTGGAAGGCAGACTGTTGGACGACACTGCTTCCCTGCTATGGGGTTATCCTGTGGCCCAGTGCAGCAAGGTTTCTAATCTTCTCCCCAGCTAACAGACCTGTGGATATTCTCACTATTCAAGTGGATTTCAGTGGAAAATCTTTGGAAATCTGGCTGCAATTGTATTTAGTGACCATGACCTTCAGGAGTTAATAACAGTTTTTTTTTTTCCTCTCCCCATTTTAAGTCTGGACCCCTGTCAGATCTGCGATTGCAAAACCACACAGCTCACTCTCCAGAGGATACAGTATTTTGTACCATTCTGGCCTGGTCCCTTTCCAAACAAATCCAGCATTTGCAGTCTCTCCTAGCTCCTGTTCACTTCCACCTCCCCACCGTGGACCCCACTTGCCTCTGGGTCTGCATCCTAAAGCTCTGCCCGTGCTGTAGCCACACAGGGACTGCTACAGTCAGGCTGGTGCCAGTCTCTGACCTGACCCCATGGGAATGTGTTAGGTATGGGGGCAGAAAAGACTGACTGTGGAAATCCAGAGAAAATTATCTGGGACCTGACTTTGTTTCTTTGCTGGCTTTGTCTCTCACTACAGTTTTCTTCAGCACATGCCATTGAGCAAAAGCGTCTCTTCTTAGAAAAAGATGGGAAGCTGAAGGTAAGCAATGGCTAGTTCCACCCAAGGGGACTGAACTTATGCTGTGGTATTAGGAATGGTTTTCCAGTTTGTCCTGAGATAGGATGAGTCCAGGCAGTGCAATCTAGCAGTGCCAGTGCCTTAAGAAAGTCTTTGTGCAGCCTTCCCTCCTCACCTCACCCACTGCTGCTGCCAACGCTTTGCTCTTTTGTGTTGGAAGCTCCAGCCTAAAAAACTGGGCAGCATATGGAGTAAACAGCAGTAGCTGCTGTGTACAGGGACTGGCAAGTGGAGTATTTAATTTCTGATTGATAAAGAGGAAGATGAGGAAAGCAACTAGCTATGAAGGTGACAGGGAGAAAGACCTGTACCTGATGCTACCCATCGAGCCTGGCTCTGGCACTGCAGTGCTCCTGCAGCTGAGGAGTGTCATCTGGATGCCAGAGGGAACAGAGAGATCTGAGGAAAAAAGCATGTGTTTAAGACCATGCAGATGTGAGGGCAGTAGCAGTAGTGCTGTAGGCTACAGCTCAGAAAACTGGAAAATGAGGAATTTGGAGAGAAAAGGGATGGAATAGAACAGACAAGTCAAGAAGAGACAGAAGCCTGGAGGAGGATTTGTGCCAAAATGGATCAAGACTGTGACAGCAGTAGAGGTGCTGACCGATGCATGAGGCAGAGCCACAGTCCTAAAATATGTCAGAGGAGGTGAGGAAATCAAGGTTGAGGATGATGGATTTATAAATGGTAAAGGGACAGGACATGTGTGGAGCAGGTGGTGGTTCTTGCCCTCAAAACATGTCTCTTGGGCTCATTTGCCTGGGGCAGGCCCTGAGAACAAGTGGAGGAGGAACCACTGCAAGATCCTCACTCAGTCCATTTTCCCAGGACCTTCTCACTGAGGTGCCTTTAACTTCAGGGTTAAAAGGTAAACTAAAGTGAATACACCTCCAGAGCAGAGAAGCTGGAGAGTTTCCTCAGCCCATTTAGGTGTGCAGTAAAACCCATGGGGGAAGGTATGTTCCTGCTTTCCCAGTACTATCCTTTTCATTTCTCTCCAGGATGTGAAAAATGCTGGAGTTGTCCAGTCTGTTCTGCTGAGAGCTATCCAACCCGTGCTGAAGACAGAGCTAGCAGAGCTTACCCATGACAACTTCCAAGAGATTGATGGACCCATGTTACCTTTCACTACCACCCTACCAGGCACAAGGAATGACTGGAACTCAGAAGATGAAGTCCTAGCTAGGACTGTGGGTTGTCATGAACAGCAACCATCTGGAGAAATTGCCTCTTCTGAAGAGGAAGGAGAGGCTGAAGATAAAAACTGTGAGATGACTTGGATGAAGAGCCAGAGGCTAGCAGATGGCTTGATAAGATTCAGCATCCATCTCCTGAGAGAGGTCCAGCTGGAGTCCAACAGAACCAATGTGATCCTGTCACCCCTCAGCATCGCCCTTGCCCTGTCTCACCTGGCACTGGGTAACTTCTTAGTGACAAAAACACCGTTTCCTGCCCTTCCTCGCACCCCCTCCTGGAGGCACAAGGAACTAACACGCAAAATGCAAAGATTAAATACATTAAATACAGCACCTTCCACTTAATCTTACTCCTGCAGCTTTAATTAAGTACGATTACAGTTGAAGCTGCCCTCCATGGCCCTGCTGTGGCTCCTACTCTCAGGTTTCTTCAGAGTCTTTTGTAAGGCACAGTATGTCTCTAACAGGAGGTAGGTAGAGTAACATCCCAGTTTGCCACTACAGAGGAATGACCTAACAGGAATTTCACTGTGTGTTTTAGGAGCTGCAAACCAGACAGAGAAGCATTTGCTGGAGGTGATGCATCTGGAGTCAGTGCCTTGTCTCCACCATGTGTTGGGCACCCTTCGCAGAAGGCTCACAGAATCCACCCTCAGCCTTGCATCACGTCTGTACCTGCAGAAAGGTGAGAGCTGGCACAGGGACATCTGCACTGGTGTAGAATAAACCTCTCAGTGACACAGAGTGATGGAAGCATGCTGCCATACTGGGAGGCTTCTCCTGAGGAGTGTCATGCCACTGGCTGAGCCACTGAGCACATTTTTTTTTCAATGTCTGATGACCTTATGTAGAATTTTTTCCCTCTGTCAGGATTTGAGGTCAAAGAGAAGTTCCTGGAGGATTCAGAAAAATTCTATGGAGCAAAGCCCATGACCCTTTCTGGGATCAGTGAGGATGACCTCACAGCCATAAACAAGTGGGTAAAGGAAGCAACTAATGGGCAAATACCCACCTTCTTACAGCAGCTCCCTGAAAACACAGCGATGCTCTTGCTCAATGCAATCCATTTCCATGGTGAGCTCCACAGGCCTTACTTACTTTCTGAGAGGAAAAGTTAGAAATCTATTAATTTTCTGCAAGCACAGTAGCTGAATGGCATCTCCTTCCCTTGCTTCCTGCTAGTCAATCTGCTTGTTCTTTTCTTGTACATCTGCTGTTCCTCTTGCTTAGATTTCTTTACAGTAATAATTCCCAACCACTTGATATGTGCTAAAAGTGTTACTGACAGCAGAGCCAGAATGCAGCAGGTGGAACCTGCATTATTTTTGCCTCCTGGTTCAGGATTCCAGACAGCAGCATATCACTGCTCATCTTAGCCAGGTCACATGCAACTCTACACACCAACCACAGAGCCCTGAGGCAGCTTCTGTGGATTTCTTTCTGACTACAGCACAGCGGTCAGGCACATCTTCCTCTTTGAATTCTCTGAGGGTTGTGCATCAAAAGACAGATCAAACACTTTCTTCCAGTGTACATCTGTAAATGTTTTAGCCTTGGTCTTGAAGCACTCTTTCACCTTACACAGCACAAGGGCAATATTCTTCATTTTTCAAAGTGCAAACATCCATTACTTTATCTTCATAGCCTTCAGTAATCTCCCATGCTGAGGCATGAGGATTAATCCTTGTTCATTTTGTTATTCCATAGTTGCTCTCTGGAAGATAAGAGCTTCCTGCTGCTAGGGCTCTTCCAGCCTTGGTACTGACTTCTCTTTGCTGTAATTTCTACTTGCCTGGTCACTATCTGCCTTGTTGGGGAACTCATGATAGGAGGAGTGTCAGCTAGGCAGTTCCTGTTTTCCTACCCAAATTTAACTTTGTTATTTCTAAACTTTTATTTTGATAGGGTTTTGGAGGAATAAGTTTGATGCTACCTTCACTGGCCCAGATGTATTCCACCTTGACAATGAGTTTGTGGTCCCAGTTGATATGATGAAAGCTCAGAAGTACTCTCTCAGCTGGTTTACACTGGAGTCCCAGGACATCCAGGTAGGGCTCTATTAGGAGCAGTACAAGTTTTGACTGGAATTTCCTCTTGCTTTTGTTTTTCACTGACTGCAACTGTTCTCTTCAAGAAACCCAAGTATCTTTTAACAGGCATAGCACATAAAAAATTAGTTAAGCATCCCATGTCCTTGCTTATAACAAGAATGTTGAATCTTCATTCTCAACCTCTAGGAAAAAACACAATCCCCACCAAGTGGGAATTAATGGAGTTTTAAAGCCCTAAGTTAAAGACAAATGAGGAAATATGGAAAGGAATTCCCTCAGACAATGTCCTGTTGGAGCCCTTCAGAATATAGCTACTGCCAGAGTGGGTACAATGTTTGTCCATCCCCCTCTGGCATGTGTTCAACCTTTACCAGCCAGTGGCTAAATACTAAAATCTAATTCTGTTATTCCAACGAACTTTCTCCTCTAAAGAAATCAGATTCCTGCTGGTATCTGCTACCAGGCTGGTTTTGTCTGACACCTAGATTGGCTCTGTAGACCAATTAGAAAAGGACTAAATTGAAAGCACCACTTTCTGGACTTTCCTTCCTCTGCCATAAATTCTTCTGTTTGGTTTTATTTCCAGGTGGCCAAGTTTCCCTTTAAGGGTAACATGAGCTTTGTGGTTATTGTACCAAACCAGTATACTTGGAACACCTCTCATGTGCTGGAGAACTTCCCTTACAAACAATTATGCCAGCTTTTCCCCAGAGAGGTACCCACCACAGTGAAGATCCCCAAAATAAAATTGGACTACCAGCTGGAACTCAACAAGGTTCTCAGTCAAATGGGTAAGGTTTCTGACAGGATCTGCACAGAGTAAGTGAAGCTGATCAATCTATATAGCATCTGTTCTCTGACACTAAAAACTGCCATCCTTATTTCTAAAGCTGTGCCTCACAGCTTGCTCCAGATAACATCCAAACTTGCATCTCTTCTTCCTCTCCTCCTCCTTACTCTTTGCTTGCCTAGCACCAAGTGTTTTGCTCCAACAAGATGATACTCCAGAGAAGGCAGCATTCACAGTTCCTCACAAGTTCTTCCTATTCCCTTATGTGTAGCCAAACCCAACTTCCTCCTGTGTGTCAACCTCTATCTCTTACTTTGTCATTTAACGTAGTGTCCAGGACACAGAAATTGCCAACAGAAAGAATGCAGATCACAAAACCTGGAACTGACAACTTGCTGAAATAAACCACCATGCACTGCATTTCCAGATGAGAATAAAAGTTCACTTTGTTCTGCAGAATTGTTTTAAAAAAATAATCTCTGTCAAGGTGTTTCCAGCCAAGGAAGAAGCAGCCTTCAGACTTGCTGCTGCTTTTTAAGGAAAGCTAAGTTCTTACACTGCTATTCTAAAAGAGGTGGGAAAAGCTTGTGAAAACTGTTCTGGTTTTAGCACCCTTAGCTCTTCATACAGAGAGGGACCAGGGAACCTGGCTGGACTGCAGCTTTTGTTTCTGTTGCCTGCCAGTTCTTCAGACCTCCATGGTGGACAACACATGTAGCAACAGATAAGGGAGTTGCTTTCTTCAGATAGCCTTGAGAAATCAGAGCTGATGACACCAACTGGGAAAGGTTAACTTAGTCTCATTTCTCTGTAGGTCTCCAGGAGCTGTTCACAAGCCCAAATCTCCAGAAGATCACAGATGACCCTCTCTTTGTATCCAGTATCCAGCATCAGTCTACCCTGGAGCTTAAAGAAGATGGGGTAGAAGCATCTGCTGCTACCAGCGTTGCGATTTCACGATCAGTCTCTGCCTTCAGCCTTGACCGGCCCTTTGTCTTCTTTATCTTTGAAGATGAAACAGGCATCCCACTTTTTATAGGCAGTGTCCAGAACCCTAACCCCAATGCTGCTCCCCAGATAAAAGAGCTACAGGACTCACGTGAAGCAACAGATATCAATGAGTACCCCATGCCCAAGTAAGAGAGGAGCAGAGCCTAAGCATTCTGGGACTGCTACTTGACCCTTTGGACCAGCTAAGAGAGAACTCCTGTCCTTGGTGATCTCCCTCTGAGGCCACAGGAGGCAATCCCCTGATGTTTTCCTTTACAAATCCCTAGAGACCAGTCCTGGGATAGCCCATTCAGCCTTGACAGCTTCTCCAGTCTGGGCTTCCCCTCTGTTGAACCTGAAAATCTTGCTCTGCCTGGATTTCTCTTCCAGGGCTCTCAGTCCTGGAAGGGAGAATTCCTTGTCCCTAGACTCTAATAAGAGTCTTTATTAAGCTCTTATTAGAGTTCCCCATAGCCTGGAATCATCATTAGCATCTGGCAGCTTGGACAACAGCCAGAGATATTAATACAGCTCTTCCTTCCGCAGTTCCTGTGAACATGTCTCCCTCAAAGTGTTCTGAAATCCATCTGTACTCACCTAGAAAACAACCTCTAGCTCAACTGGACTAGTAACCAGTTGTCTTCTCCAGGATGCATCACAGTTATTTCCAGACACAGGCATTTCTCAAAGTTTCCCTTTTCCCACTCCTTGGCTATTAGATCTGATGTTATAGGGTCTGCAGTGGGAAACCCCTTTGGATCCTTATCTACAGCCCTTTTCCAGGGAAACTCTAGGTTTTTGGGTAATGCTAGATTTTTCAAGACATATTTTATAAAGTATTTTTTAGTAATTTTTATGTTGGCAGAATAATAAAGAGTAAAGCAGAATGTATTTGCTTAAGGTGTTGCACTTAAAGACCCAACAGAGAAAGGAAAAAGGCACAGAACTTGAATAATTGCAAAGAGTGGGCAGGAAAAAAGTCTCAGCATGGGAGATGTAAAGACAGGAGGAGGCTCTCGCAAAGTTCTTCGCTATACCTCATCACAGAGAGGACAACAGAGGCTAAGAAGTGAAATGGCTAATCTGTAAAGACTGTCCAAGGACAAAATCCACTAAGCTTTGGACATCTCACCTGTAGAGTGTGCAAGGAACACTCACTAGGTCAGAGCTGGCTTTGTGAAATGGGCAGAATTAGGGCTTCAGCTCAGTGGCAGAGGGACAGGAGGGTATTTTGCCTGTGAGCAGCAATGCAGTGATGAGCAGGGATGAGATAGTACTTTACCTTTCCCTTGGGCAAAACCATTGATAGTATCTACTAGGAGGTTCAAAGGTGCTGATCTGCCACCTGTTCTTCTACTGGGATGCTCCTCACTCCACAGCACAATGTTTGGATGGTTGAGACAGCTTCCAGGGGAAGTAGGGGCAGAGTCTGACACCTGTAGCTGAATGTCCCTTGTTTTGCCCTGTTTTGGCAAAAGGCAATGTCCCATTACAACTTCACTCTTGCCTGAGATGAGCACAGCTCCCTGGGTCCTTGTTTGGAGGCAGCACATCTGAAATGAGCTACCATAAAAGATTCTTGGGAACCTCTCCACCCAATGGAGCCATTCTACCACTTAAATATATTAATCTAATTCACTGTAGCTTGCCATGCTGCAGCTATTTCTGTACAAAACAACTGTTGCCCATAGTAGATTGTGCTTCCAAACTCCCTCAGTTTCTGGGTAAGAAGGATGATGCTCTGTTTTTGTGAACCAGCAGTTACAAGACCCATCCTTCTGGCAGTGTTTTCCTCACTCAAGAAGCCTGCCTTCCCTCAAAGGAAGGAGCAGAATGCTTCTGGGAGCCTCCATCCCTGAATAGTCTGCACCATCTGCTGGGATAAAAGAAGGACTGACTCACTAACCATGAATTTTGGGGATGCAAGAAACTTTGGGGAACAAGTCCTGCTCAAACCTGCAATTACACATTTCTTGCAGTCTAAAAGGGGAAGAATGGCTAAAGATAATGTCTACCACTCTAACCAATGCAATGACACATACCCTTCAAAAAGAGGGTGTAATTACAGGGCCATGTAATTTTAACAAGTAAACCCACAAGAATTCAGCCCTACTATAAGGGCATGGCTCTAGCCCACAGGGAACATTTTAGCTTATTTATTTATACAGATTCATTCCTAACATTCAGAAATACCATCCTGTGCCTTAGGTAAGACTTGGTTTGGCTACTGCAACCTCAGTGCTAACCTCCCTGAATTCCATCCTGTTGTACTGCAACCTGTGCAAAATCTGATGTCCAAGTCTTCCTTTTCATGCCTCTGCCCTCCAGTTCCTTCTCTGCTGTAAAGTTTTTTTCCCCCCTCACTTTCAGCTTCCTCAACAGCTTGGTTCTAATTTCCTGTTCTCCCTCTTTCTGCCATCCCTCCTCCTCCAAGCTCTTCTTGTCAAACTACTAATTTCATCTGATTGACAGTACAGCATCCCTCCATGACTGTGTTTTGCTCAACAAATTTTCACCAGCTTACACCAACCTTAAGACTCTTTTTCACTCCATCAACCCTCCAGAAGAGGCAGTTTGTAAAATGCAAAGCAATATGAACATCTCTGCTCAGGAACTTCCACCTTGCATCGCTAAGCTTTCATTCTGACTGAGCTCTATTCTGAAGAGACATGACTAGTGCAGGGTGTCTGCTCTACAGCTCATCTGCACTGCTGGCTGAGAATATCAAAGTCTCAATACCTTGAATAAATGCATTTTTTCCTTACTAGAGCAAATTGATATGAACATGATCAGTACTTCCATAGCAGAGGTGAACATTGCTCAGACAGCATAATGCCTACTCTCTTCAACCCAAACCAGAGCAACAGGAAAGTGCTTGTATTGATTTAACAAAACTGATTTAAGCCCTTGCATCTAGATGAGTGTAATGCACTGTTTCAGGGATACTCTTCTCCTCTAGGAATGGAGCCTGCTTTGGTCTATAATAACATTCTATACAACTGCCACTCTGATGTCAATGGTTTAAACCCAAACCTGTATTTAAACAGATGAGCTTTCATTTGAAGATACAGTTGAGATGTAAAAACTTCTCCAGGGGTCCTTCCACAAAGGGCACTTTAATACCACAAATAAGGTATCAAAGAAGATGAAAAACCACCAGAAAGCATCTCTACAACCAACAGCCAACAATGGAAGGCTAGCAAGTACAAACATTTCTCTGCAGATGATTTCTCACAGAGCAAGCTGAGAGGCAGTTGAAAACAGAGCTGTTACTCTTCTTGTTAAAAAGGGTCACCTTTGAAACACTGACTAATCACAAGGCAGACAACTTGATTTGCTTTTCCACCTTGCAAAACCAGCAGCCAATGCTTCTCTAAACCCATCCTTTCCTGCTTGCTGGGGGGTTGCATGAGCTCAGTGCCAGCATGCGTGAGTGACTCCTCACTACCTGTCAGCTGCAAGGCTGGCAGGCAGAAGGGAGATGTCCCTTCTGTTAGATGCAAGGCTAGATGGGGGCACTGACATTACTGGCCACAATTTATTTTCAGCATTTCTAAGTAGACAAACAGCTGCCCTGGATCAGGCTAGCTACGTTTCCAGTTAGCCCAGTACCCTGGCTCTCCAGTAGCCAGTAACAAACACTAGGGAAAAAAAAAAGCAAAGATTTAGTAGGGACAAAGGAAAACAACAGTTCTCTGGTTGTATTGCCCAGCTGCTGAGTCTGATGCTATATCCAACCCCTGTAAGCCTTCAATAGACCTGTCTTCCACTAATTTGGTTTAGGTTGGTTTTATTCCCTCCTCCCCCCAATCTATTTATCTTTCATCTTCTGCAGTATCTAGTTACAAGGAGTTGTACAATTTAATACTTGTGAAAAATACACTCCCTTGATTGAAATGTGCAGTGATGGCTCCTCTGGAGTCTTCTGTCACAAAAAATAATTAAACCTCTCTGCCCTTTTCCCTCTCCAGTGTTTTGTCAGCAATTACAACATTCTGTTAATTTATCTTTTTTACCAAGAATCCTTGGCTTTTTAGTCTCTTTCTTTTCAGCCAAAACCTTTAAGCCAGATATGTTAATAACTCCTTGTTAACTAGTAAGTGTCACTGGATAGAACCACTTTTGAACATCTTCCCCTTAACTGCCTTCAAAAGCAGCAAACCCTGCTTCCACTATAGAAGCCTCTCCATTAAATCTTGGGACATAAATCCACAAATCCATTGAAAACTGCTACATTAACCATACCTCTGGGACAGAAGAAATTCCCTCATGTAACAGACAGCAAAACTGTAGGGATAAAAGTCTTCCTTGAACAGGGCAGGGAGCACCTGCCCCTCGAGCTGTGCTTTCCCAGCTCCATGCATTTACCACCGGCAGCACATTTGGATTGGAAGGGAGGGGGGAAAAAAATGAGTGCAAGTCGACGGGAGGGTGTCAGCAGCGCAAAAATGGGAGCAGAGCACTTTAAGACAGCCCTGGGAAGCTGTAACCTGAAGCCTGCCGAAGGCTGGGCTGGGGGAAGCAGCAAAAAGCAGATGTGGCTGCACCAAACCCACACTGCCCCCGACTCGCACCCGCTGGGAGCCTGCGACAGGAGCCCGAGGTAAGGAGCAGCTACCCACTGCCAGCCGCAAGGGGGGCATAGGGCAGGGGCTGAGCCTGGGGAGCTCTCAAAGAACCTGGGAAACGGAAAGAATGGTCTTTCTGCAGGTGTTAAAGGGTGGGATTCCCACCAAATGAGAGATCTCACCAACGGCTGGAGGCCACCAGCGTCCTAGGGCAACCTCTTTGCCTCCAGGGCTGAACGGTGCTTGGGAACTGGGGTGGTTTTCTGCCCTTGTAGCATCTGTCTTGCAGCTGGGAACATTCTTTTGCTACATGATAGTAACAATTTTGGTGACAGTCAAATCCTCTAGAGCTAATAGCTGCAAGATGCTTCAGGAGGAGGTAGTGCTGTGAGGTGGAGCGATCACAACAAGCTGGCTGAACTGTTGGGTGATGTTTCAAAGCACCCCTAAGTTTATAAATTATGTGAGACTTGTACTGATATAGATGGAAAGCAAAATACTTCCTTTGCACCTGCAGGCCTCCACAAACAGACAACTCCCAGGCACAAAGTTCCTTTGTTAGTTCATTTCTCAAAGTTTTCTTCCTGCCTGTAACATCACATGCTTCACGCTGTTGCTCCTTTGCTTCTCTGTAAAGGCAGCCACAGATTTTATTATCACGCCTGCAACCATCCCACCTCTGCTCCAACCAAATTCTTTTCTCTGCATTTTTGGCTCTGTGTTAAGAGCCATGCAAATAGAATCCAGATGTTCAGGACAATTCAAATGCAAAAGGCTTTGTCTTTCTAAAATGGAAATTGCTTTTTGGCAAAGTTTGAGAAATATGAAGCTGGTGACAGTACTGGCAAAAACAATACAACTCTGCAAAACCAATCTCTGCTCTCATGCTCCCAGGAGCTCAGTGTAATTGGAGGCAGAGATCATGTTGAGATTACTTTTTTTTTTCAGAGAAAAGGTTATGCTCCATGGAAAACTTTCATCTCTAAACTAGACTGGGCCAAACCTCTTCTGCTCAGCATGCAAGAGCACTGCTTAGTGCAAGCACCCTCACAAAGCCCTCACTCTTTTACTTAGACTCACACAGGGCTTCTGTCACCTCTCTCTCAGCATAGTGCCTATTTGTTGTAAAACTCTGCAATGATATGAGCCATCCCAACATGACTGGATGTTGGGAACTGCACTGGTTTGCTCCAGTCTAGTAAATCATCTTGATACACATCTTCTGAAACAGAAACCTCATCTACCTGGCAGCTAGGATAGCAGCAGGTCAGGGGATGGAAGTGCACAGGGAAAAGAGGGTACCACTTCCATGTTAGACTGTCTAAACATAGATGAGAACTTAAAACCACCTTCCCTGTAACTTCTCCAGAAGAAAAAAGTTTGGGCAGGAAAGGGAAACAGTGAACTGCCTTTCACTGAAATAAAACCTCTGCCACAAACACACTGGTTCCTGAACTGGGGCTGTTGTAGCCACGTGGCTTGAAGTTGTATTTCTACCAGCAGGCATGTTTTCTTTATAGCTGAAGTTAATCTGAAACACATGTTTTCTTCTACTTCACTGGATGCCTGGATCAGAGGGGTTAGTTAAATACAAGCCTCTTCCTTTAATTTCTGGGAATCTATATAAACATTGCTTTAGATCAGCCTCAGTGGCGTCTGTTCTCAGGGGCATGACACTTCTGCAGTAGCTCTGGTTTAGCCACAGTGAAACCCTGGTTTACTCACTGCCCTTTGGACCAGACAGAGCTGTCTGGAAGGGTCACATATGCCACTACTGGAGTCACTAAAAGTGGATTCCAAAAAAGGAACAACTTGGGCGAGTTTGGTACTTTTCTCAGACCTCCATTAAAATGCTGAATAACCCAAACTCTCTGTCTTTGACTTCTCTAGATCTAGTCCAGTATCAGGTATTTACTCCCAGCCCCTTTCCTTACTGTCTTTTAAAAAAGCTCTGCTACTTTTACTTTATCAAACTGGAAATAAGAAGCAAAAGATGTATATAGGCTGTACAGCCTTTCATGTATGTGCAGACACAGAAACATGACAAACTACTGCCTGAGGTAGGTAACTTGTATAATGGAGCAATAAACAGTCAGTTTAGTCTCTGCTCCATTCAACAATATAGATTTGCTACCTTTTGTAAATGAAGTATTGAATTTTTTTAAGTCAAAACCTCAGAAGAGATAATTTAGTGCTTTTCTGGACCTTGGCACTCAGTAACTGCCACCATCAGTGTTGTTGGGCCACTTGCATCTACTTTTGTGCTCAGGCACACCCAAGCATGTGTATTTGCCTAGTTTTACTCATTTGGGCCAGGCTGGCTAAATACTTCAAACTGGAGAGGAAAACCCAGCTAAGATCAGGTGTGTGTTTCAGAATTGGGAAGGACAAGCTGAAGCATGTGTTACTGCAGCTCCTGTCACCACCAGGCACAGTGAAGAGTAGTGATAGAGATGTATTTGTTCAGTTGCTCAAACTACCTCTGTCTTGTTCTTACTCTGTAGGTTCAGGTATGCAGATTCCAGTGGTTCTCCTTTTCCTGGGTCTCTTCACTGTCCCAAGCAGATCCCAGAACTCGGCTACAGAGCAGGTGAGTAGGAGACAACATGCAGAGAGTGATACTTGGAGCAGGTAATTTAATTTTAGAGAATCTTACGGAAGGATTAAGCACTACCCTCCTAAGTTACTAGGATTTTATTTAGCAACATAATAAGACTAACTCCTGCTTTAGATAAAACCACACTAGTTACATCAGGGGATGACTGTGGGGCAGAAATAGTGGATTCCAATCTCAGTGCCACCTTTAGCTTTAACTGGGACACTTTAAAGTAAAGTAACTGTTCCTCCACTCTCTATCAGGAAGATTAAGCCAGTATTTCTGTAGATCACAGAGTATCTGTAGATCGCTCACCTTTGAAATGTTTGTCACAAATGTACCTGCCCTTGGAAACTGCAAGTCTAACCAAAGCGCTCCCTGTACCTGCTAGAACTCTGCCACCACTGATGGAGCAAATGCCAGCGAGGTGGAAGAGGAAGATCCATTCTATAAGAGCCCTGTAAACAAGCTGGCAGCAGCAGTCTCCAACTTTGGCTATGACCTGTACCGTCAGCAGTCTAGCCAGACAGCCACTGCCAACGTGCTGCTGTCTCCATTCAGCCTGGCTACTGCACTTTCTGGTCTTTCCCTGGGTGAGTTCTTGCCCCTTTTCCTCACGTGCTGTTTGGCTCAATAGCCCTTCCTTCATACCACGTCCTTGTTGTTGGCAGGGGCTGGAGAGCGAACAGACGATGTGATTTCTCGCGCTCTCTTCTATGATCTGCTTAACAAAGCTGAGGTCCATGACACCTACAAGGACCTACTGAACAGTGTGACTGGACCAGAGAAAAGCATGAAGAGTGCCTCCCGTATCGTCTTGGAGAAAAGTAAAAGTCCTTCTTGCCCTTTACCAAATTTTACCTAAATAGCTAGGCAGCAGGTAGACCACAGTGAGTAACACTGCACTAACAGCTTAGGCTCTGACACACTGCTGAGCCAGAACACAGACTGTGCATGGAATGCTGTTGCGGCTCCAGAAAAAGCCTGGAATGTTTGTGTGCACATAAATAACAAACCAGACTTATGCACAGAAAGACAATGGTGACACAGCAGCTAACACAGAGAAGTACTAGAAGAAACTTGCTGAGAATTTTGCCTTCGCTCTAAGTTTTCTGGAAGGTGTTGCTAACTTCCAGGAACCACAAATCACATTTTCTATTTGTGATAGCATTCAACCATATTCCTTTGTTTAATTCCTTGCAGAATTATTTGCAATGTCTGCTTTTGGCATCCAATAAACATCTGCTGAGAAAGCTAAGAGCTATCTTTTGGAACCTGCTGGTTCCAAGAATCCAGTAGGTTGAGTAAACTGTACACATAAAGCAAGCTGGAGAAAGACTGATGTAGGAATAGCTGTGTCTAAGCCTTCTGTTCTTATCTCCTTTCTTTATTTTTCAGAAGAGAGCTATCCCATACTCCCACATGGGTGGCTATAGGATTTGGATCAGTTTCCTCCACGTCAGTCATTCTTCTTCAAAGCAGGTTTCTGTATACACACAGCCACAGATGTTTTCTGAGAGAACTGCTGCTGGGCTTTGGATTGCAAGCTGCTGCCTTGAGATTGTTTTGATAAGGGAGCTAGCTGCAATATCAATGTTTTTGTTCCCCAGGACTGAGGGTGAAGCCTGGTTTTCACAGCCAGCTAGAGAAGTCCTACAAGATGCGTCTGCGGGCACTAAGTGGCAACAGCCAGTTAGACCTCCAAGAAATCAACAACTGGGTAAGACAGCAGACAAAGGGGAGGATTCTGCGCTTCATGAAGGACATGCCCACAGATGTCAGTATTCTTCTGGCTGGGGCTGCTTACTTCAAAGGTAAGAATGTTGTGTACTTGGTTAAAGAGAGGGTCTATTAGGCACGTGTTAGGAGATACGCAAGGGAATGCTCTCACTGCTGAAGAGACAGTGTAAGAAGAAAGTGTCTGAGAATGTTTAGTAAAGAATTAAAAAATGCATGCTACCTGAACAGAAAGAGTCCCCAAGGAAGGAATTACTACTCTTGGGAAGTTGAATCTTCACCTATTTACAGTAAGAAACCAGAAAAGAAAGTTGTAAGCTCACAAAACTCTATGGCAAGAAACTGAATATTACTATTTAGGGAAGACACAGCTTAAAGAGTGTTCTGAGCCTTTTTACCACTGTACAGGGAATGGAGGGAGATACTAGAGAGCTGTTCTAGAACATGCTGTAAAGCCAGTGTCCTAGAGAATTATTGCTTAGTGACAAGAAGCAAAATAAAGGGTGGGGAAAGAAGCACTTTATATGCATCGACACAAGTGTTACCCTTTAAAATAGTTTTGTAATTACATAAGTAGACATTGACTTCCCAATAGCTACTCCACCCATACACTGGCTTGATTATTTATTTCCCATTTAGCCAATTCTCAGATGAAAAGGAGGGGCTAAAGAGCAGCAGTAAATCAGTAGCTCAGATCAGTCTATTTCCATCTCTATCATCATTCAGTTTTGCCTCGACTTTTAATGCACAGATACTGTATATATAAAGCACAAGATTACTCAGCCACAGACACAAGCATGGTTTCATATGCTGTTATTCCAGAAAATCCTCCATTTTATCTTTTAAAAAACAGGGACATGGAAAACCAAGTTTGACACAAAGAAGACTGCTCTGAAGGACTTCTATTTGGAAGAGGACAGAACTGTGAAGGTGCCCATGATGTCAGACCCCAAAGCCATACTGCGATATGGTTTCGACTCAGAACTCAACTGCAAGGTCAGAGAGCCAGTATTGCACAAGATCTCCTAAACCTGCTGAGGAACAGGCTCAGCTACGCTTACCTGTTAAACCATTGCAGAAGACAGCCTTGTTCCTCCCAGCAGGGTAGTTTTGCAATGCCTGTTTTGAAAGGCAGTATGTTGTCTTAGAGCATCCTACTTCTACATTGGCTATATGACAAACAGTCCAGAATTTAAATAATACACAGGTCCTACTAGCCTGTGTTGCTTGACCTAAAGTTGGGCAAGAAGGGCAGGGCATATTCAAACCTTTTCCATCTCTTTCAACAAATCTTTCACTGTAGCATGAGCTCAGAGGTGTTCCAGCTGAGAATCCTCCAAAGCAATGTTGCAGCTCATTACAGCGGTCAACAGGTGAGAGAGAATTTGCCATGTAAGAGCAAAAGGAGTGCAGCATGGGTTGATGAAAGCCTGGGCACCACAGGGGTCAGGAAGCATCATGTCCAATAAAAGTAGAAGACCAAATGTTAAACTGGAAAGGCTGACCAGGCAGTCAAGACACAGGCCTGTGCCTGGTAAGGGATGGGTACAACTCTTTATTATTGATGTGACTTTCTTCTTTATAACTGGCCTTCCAGATTGCCCAGTTGCCACTGACAGAGGGAATCAGTGCCATGTTCTTCCTGCCTACAAAGGTGACCAAGAATATGAGTCTGATTGAGGAAAGCCTTACTTCTGAATTTGTCCACGATGTAGACAAGGAGCTGAAGACAGTCCATGCTGTGCTAAGCTTGCCCAAACTAAAGCTGAACTATGAAGAGGCACTTGGCAACACACTAAAAGAGACAAGTAGGTACTTCACACACCCTCTACAGACTGCCAGGGCTCAAAGCAGTGGGCAAGTTGCTTCCTGCTCTCAGGAGAATATGAGCTGGTGGATTATTAGTTAGGTGCTTCTATAAGTCTGTAGTGATTTCCCCAGCAACTCAATCACCTTTGTCCAGGACTCCAACTTTTTATCACATCTTTCCACCAAGTTCATACAATGCTTCTGAGATTGAGAAGCTCAGTATAAACAGATGTAAGCTTTTTCTCTCTGTTAACCCCCCAAAAAAGCTCTACCAGAGCAGCTACATGTCCTCCTGGTCCACAGCATTAGCAGTACTGCTCCCCCACCTGCAATCTATGCTTTCAGCTAATGGAATTTTCTTTTTTTCCTCCAGGGCTCCAATCACTTTTCACATCACCTGATTTTACCAAGATTTCTGCCAAACCTGTTAAGCTATCTCATGTGCAACACAAAGCAGTTCTGGAGCTTAGTGAAGATGGGGAAAGATCCACACCAAATCCTGGGGTGAATGCTGCTCGTCTGACCTTCCCCATAGAGTATCACGTGGACAGACCTTTCCTCCTTGTACTGCGAGAGGATACCACTGGAACCCTCCTCTTCATTGGCAAGATCCTGGATCCAAGGAGCATTTAGATCCCTTCAAAATAACCTGCAATGGTAGGGCCCAAATGGAAAGGGTGGTATTGGGAGGAATACTGGCTCCCTGCTCTGCTGCACAGAGACATAACTTGCAAATTTTATGCCTTCATGCTGCAATAAAAGAGCTTTTGCTATTAATCTCAGCAAGCCCCAGTATTCTCCCTTCAAAGACTGCCTATATCATGTGCCTTCACACTCCCCAATTTCCCCAGATGAGCCACAGTGCAGTTCTGTCTCCTATCTGCAAGCATCACCTGGTGTATACTGCGGTGTTCCTGTCTTCCAACCTGATGCCAGTTGTTTATACTGGATCTCTCATCACTGACAGGTCTAATGCTGGTAGCCATCCCGGTTGCACAGTGCCTCTTCTCACAGTTTGTAAGTTTGTGCTTTCCAGCCTGCTGCATTACCCACTCCAACCATTTACATTTCATGTTGCAAGAAGAAAAGTACTTCACAGCATTACCATAGCATAGCATAAAAGGCAGCATGGTCTGGATTTACATGTTTCTAATTGTCAGGTCTCCACACACGGGAGGTTCACATCTCTAGAAACATACATGTATACAAGAGCATCTCAAACATCAGCTTCAAACCCACCTGCAGAAATTCTACCACAGCATGTCCTCCCACCATACCACACACAGACATCACACATTAGAATTGGTCATTTTATTTACAACAGTCTCACTAAAGAGCGTTTCAGATTTTATGATGTTGTTACACATGATTTTCCAGCTCATACTACATGACTACCTTACCACATGAAACGTAGCTTTGATGAAAGATCACATTGCAGCTTCCTTTGACAGGGAAATTAAATCCTCTGAAGGATGCTTCTGGGAAGGTCTGACAGACAGGTCTTCATCTCTTTTAGTTCCTGGATCTGAGTACTCTGAGGACCACAATGCACTGACAAAATCTCCTCTGCTCTTTCAATTGTGCTCAGAGCTTCAGAAACTGCAAATCTGAAATAGGAAGAGAATGAGGACAGAGTATATGAAATATTTAATTCAGCTCCTTGACTTACACAACTTTTAACTCCTCCTGAAAAGAAACCTAAACCTGTTCATGGTTACAGATCCTACCCTCCACTGCCACTCAGCACCAGGCAAACAGTGTGCATTTCAGCTGCAAAGGGAAGATGGGGAGAAAAAAGGTAAGGGGACTGACGAAAACTTAAACCATTATCTTTGAGTATAGATAACCACTACTTCCTCACTGCAGCTCCCACTAAAATTCATTCAGTTAAAGGCAGATGATGTGAGAAGATGTTTAGAAGCAGTCAGGGGATTTGCTTGTCAAAAGAAGGCCAAAATAGAGCAAGAGGATTTGATTTCCTCCTTTGAAAAAGATGTCAGCAACTGAGGTATGAACACCAGCGGTGACTGGTTGTCAAAATAAAACAATAGGACAGGGAATAAATGGAGCCAGGGAAAAGAAAAGAATTAACAATGGCATGAAGCAGAGAAATGGATCCAAAGAGTCAGGAGGTGTAAGTGAACCCCAGTTAGGTTAATGAACTTACACTTGAGTAGTGGCCAACTTCTGTACCTGTGCCAGACTGCCCAGGGTCCTGTGAGACACCCTGCAAGGTGCCAAGGACCACCTGCCATGGTACTGTGTCAGACCAGGAGTGGTGCAGGGAAGGGACAAAGAATGAAAGCAGATTTACCCATTGAAGAGAACTTGTGCTAGCTTGAAAAGTTCATGACCTATTTCTACACTTGATGGCCCATGATGCATTTCCACAATCGCAATACTCCTCTTCAGGTGTCTGGCTGCTTCCTGCCACTTCCCTGATGGAAAAAACACAAAATAACACAAAAAATGAGTAATGAATAAATATTTTCTAGAGCTACTGCCACTCAAAGAATCTGACAGCATTATGCAAAATGGGATAAACTATATCCACAGCACTCTTGGGAGGCTGTTGACCTCAGAACCAGGACATGGAATCTAGAACAACATGAGATCACATTACTCATCAGTGGCTTCTGGGAACACAGTTCTGGCTACAGCAGTCTTTCTGAGAGTCTAGCTGTCAAAACTAGAGAAATGCAGTAGGAGAAAACTGAAAAAGGGCTAGGCAGACAAAAGGCTAGTCATGTTAAATTCAAAGTTCAGAAAAATGAAGATAATGAGCAAACAATGCCATACCAAGAGAAGCATACGCCTGCGCCAGATGATCCTCCATCTCTCCCATCAGCAAATGCTCTGGAGACAAGAAGCTTCTAGCATCCAACTGGCACTTCAGGAGCATTTTGATAGCCTGATCTATAGTGAAACAGGGTATAAAATTCATCCTACTGGCCAGTCTCCATCATTCCATGATCCATGAAATAAAGTCAGTCCAATCTCATCTTCGCATCTTACAGAGCTAGATTTGGATTTGATTAGAATTCAACACTGACTTCATTTGCAACCCTTCTTACTCTAAGGCAGTGCTGGCCCAACACCCTCCAGGAAAGCTTAACTCCAGTGCTACCCTCAGTTCTTTTAGTTGCTATGGAATGATGTGTGACTTAGATTAACACCCGGATCAGGGGTATAAAAGAAAAAAAAAGCTCAAGTCCCGGGGACACCCCAACTGCACAAGCAACAGCGCCACCTCATGGCTAGAACTCCCGATGTCTACTCATCAGATGCAGACCTTAAAGTAAAAAGCTAAGCATTACCAGCCTTCCCGTCTCTTAGCAGTTCTAACGCTTTCTTGATTTGTTGCTGAAGGTCCTGCAAACGGTGTGACAAGCTCTCTCTGTCGACTGGGATTGCACAAGCTTCATTTGAACAACAAAGCACATCTTCCCCCTGTGGAAATCATCTCTGTGATCATTCCTGCTCATGCTTACTCAAAGCTTACTTTCCATCTCCATTACCTCTGTATTGTGTTATAGAGATGCTAAATTGTTTCTCAGTTGCATTCATAAAACAAACTGACTTGCCTGTAAATTACTATTAGCTTATTCAATTTTATGAGAAACTTCCAGGAATAGCTATAACTAAGAGAGCTTTAGATTAGGCCAAAGCAGGATCCCGCAGTACAGAACTANTATGAGAAACTTCCAGGAATAGCTATAACTAAGAGAGCAGGATCCCGCAGTACAGAACTGATGTTCATACAAAATCCATACTGTGTTGACTTCTCCCCACCTAACCCACACTACGAACTGTTTTCATTTGCATTCTGAGCACTGCAGAGACTGACTCTCTCCACACAGCCTCTGTTACGTACACCTTCTGCTTTAGACCCCAGGCTTCCATTTTCTTTCCTAAATATCCCCCTTCACCTAGTCCATGGCCCTGACAGTGTAAAGTTTCTTCATCAAGTTCAAAGGGATTTTGACTTGCTGTTCATGGTATTATTTTCCTTTTAGTGCTGGACAACTAATGTGTAAGAATATTACAAGAAAGCTGCTAAGAACAATGAGATCCTGTCTTGACTCTACAGGGGCTTTGGCCCCCTGAGCAAAGATCACAGACTGAAGTCTTTAACTCTTGACTTTCCCAGAGACACAAATGTTAACTTATACAATTGTAACTATGGAAGAACTACCTGCATTGGAGCCCAGCAGCTAGGACAGCAGAATGAGTTTCTCACAGCCACCACACTCTTGTCACCAGACTCTAAATCATCAAGGCATGCCTGACAGCGACACTCAAAGAAATACTGCCTGAGAAGTTGTTGTCTCTCAGCAACCCTCATCCTACATCGGTGAGGACCTGCAAAGGGATGGCAAGGGCAGAAATCTCTAAGCAGGTACAGTTCCTAACATCAGGCTCAATCTATCTTTGTTAAGACCAAATATATCATCTTTTGGAGAGGACATAACTGGAGATGAGTATGTACCAGTGGGCTCAAGAGATAAAATCCTGCACTGGTATCTTTGATCAAGGCTTCTACATAAACAAAAGACTCAAGCAACATTATACTGGGAATTATGACATTAACAGCAATCAGTTAGCATGCCAAGTAGAGGTGAAAGGATGTCTGTGCCTTGAGACAAACAGATAGTTAATACTTACCATAGCAGTGGAAAATCTCTTGGCCGCTCGGGATGGGTTGCGATGCCCTGACAGTGGCAGCTGTCCCACTGAATGACACGCTGGTATTGGGACAGCATGAATGGTTCAGAAGGCTGAGGACAGGAAAGAAGGCTGTCGCCAGGCGCACAGGCTTCTTGTTTACAACAGCACCATCTCTGGACCCTGAAGAGAGATGAAAAACAAGTAGGTTGAGGATGAATGCTCAGTAACCCACGCAACTTCTGCAATGAGCACTGTGACCAATTGCAGACAGCAGCAGAAAGGTTTCTGGTATATTGCTGCAATACATAATAGCTAAATACCTTCTCCACATGCACCAAAGAACAGACCAGCATAGGATAGGCCATTAAATTTAAAGCAATTAATTCTCATCTGCAATTAGAGCTTTTTACAACTGATAATTCAATTTCTTCACACAAATTAGATGAGCAAGGACAACAGAGAAGAGTATTTATCTTACCTGACTCCTGCATTACAGTGATTGCTTGTGCATTACACTGCAGCTGCAACACATGTCTCAGCATCGCTTCTGCCACAGTCTTCAGCTCTGGAGACAATTCATTTGATGTTTTTTCACGTGGCTTTGGTTTCAACCACTTCTCAGATGATTCCTGATATAAAACAGCAGCCTCTAGGCCAGCTTCTTGCAGCTGGTTGCATATAGCTACTACACTCAGCATGCAAAAGAACTTATGTTCAGGGCTGTGCTTCTCAGCATGTGGCAAAAGGTTGAACACAGCTTGGTAAGAACTTTGGTACTGACCGCTGTCGTTACAACCAGGAATTGTATCTGATGCTTCAATGAGATGTTTGCATTTTGCTTCAGGGCTATGAAGGTCCTTGTCACCATTGTGGGACCATTCCACCAGCCTGCTAACCTCTGCAAATCCTGCCAGCAGAACAGTCCTCAAGGCAACGTGGCAGAAGACTCCTAATGTGAGAAGCAGAGCTCCCAGGGAGCACTCTGTGCTGTGGTACTGCTCCCACGCCACATCTGCACAGTTCTGGCTGCAGTACTTTGCATAACTGCACCCACGGCAAGGCACTGAGGCTAAGAGCTGTCTCAGACAACGGTGGCAATAAAGATCTGCATTAGTTACTCGAGTATCCCATGGTGTTTTGCTGTTGTCCTGCAGAAGGAAGCTCTCCCCGGGGCAGAGCACACTTACAAAGGCCTCCTCTTTCAGCAGGCTTTGTCCTGGCAGGATGTCCTGGGAGGCTACCAAGTGACGTCCTCTCTCTATATCAAAGTTCAAGCTCAAAGATGAAGATGCACCTGAAATACTGTCATTCTCTTCCCAGATCTCTGACTGTCTTTTAATGTCACCACATACTTCCTGTGCAGGCTCTGGACAGTTCTCTTTCTCATGCATTTTAATCTTCAGTTGACTTAACTTTTTTAGCAGTGTTTGGTGTGTAGGACTAGTCATGATCCCATCCATAGCAATTTTATCCTCCACCACACTGAGGGCATCTGCTGCATCCTGTAACCTCCCCAAGCACAGAAGACATTCAGCTTTTCGCAGCAAGATTTTGGGCAGCAGCCTGTCTGGATAGCCATGATTTTCAGCTCTAGCAATATCTTCCAAACAAACCTAGAAACAAAGATGAGGCCTTTTAAATGTACTTGAAAACCAACTCATGCTCTTCTATTCAGTCTAAAAGGCAGAATATTTTAATAAGACTACGTTAATCAGCAACTTCCATGGGCACAGCCAATTTGTTGGCCAACAAAAGCCTCCTGACATAGAACACGAAGGAAAGCAGGCACTCTGCAGAAGTTTTAAGTAATGATGGATGCTTTAAGCACAGCTCCATAAGCACATCTGATCTACAGCCTATTGTTCTAACAACAAAGCACCCATCAGCGTGGGGTTTGCATTAGCATCCACCAGAACCCTGTGTGCAAATACTGTGTGGCAAGACCTCAAGATGGTGCTTGGGCTCTTCCTAGCCCCAACCCCCAACTCTTGCTACACAGGAGGCCTCAGGTCACCCTCTGGCTGTACAGACTTGCTCGGTGGCACCCAGCAGCTCAGGGAGGGCACAGGCTGGGCTGCCGCGGGTCCTGCTGCCCCACCATAGCTTACCTCAAAGCACCCGAGGTGGAAGAGAGCGGCGGAGCGGTTGGCGAAGCAGACAGACACCTCGGGGCTGCCGGGTAGCTCGTAGGATGCTGCCTGCAGAGATCAGACAGCTGCTGCCCCAGGGAGGGCCACCGGTCCCCTCTCAGGGAAGGCCGGGAGGACCTCCCACCCCGGGGATTCCCTCATGGGAACCGCCCCTCAGGCCGGGCCCGCCGGACCCCTTCCTAGAAGCCCTTCACNCCTACCCGCGAGTAGAGCCTCAGCGCAGCACCGTACTGGCGGCAGCCGAACAGCCGGTTTCCCTCATCCCGGTAGAAGCGCGCGGCCGCCTGCTCCTTGCCTGTCCGCGCCCGGTGGCATAACCGCCGCAGGGTCTCCGCCTCCGGCCTGCCGGACACGAGGGTCACCTCCNCCATCCCATCCCATCCCATCCCACCCCGCCCCGTCGCTCACTGCAGGAGGTCGCAGCCCAGGCGCACCGTGTCGTGCAGCGACGCCGCTGCCAACCGCTCCCGCAGCGCCGGTTCCAAGGCGGCCCAGCGCCGCGCAGCGCATAGCCGCCACTCGTCCACCGGCAGCGCCATCAGTGATAGCCTAATGGCAGCGCCCGACACAACACATCTACAAACAGTTCCGCCGTACAGCCCCAGGTAGCCAATAAGAGGGTAGCACTGATATGACGCGCAGTGTAGCCTGGAGGCCCACCGGAAGGAGAGGGCAGGGCTCCAGGCAGCGGCGGGAGGATTTGGCGGCAGCGACCGGATTTGGCGGCAGCGACGGGAGCGCGGTGGGAGATCCGACACCATGAGCGTGCGGCTGAGTGAGGGAGCCATTGCGGTGAGAGGCCTGTGCCACGGGATGGAGAACTGTCCTGGGCTTGGTCCTGGGTAGGGGGTGAGGACTGGGCCGCGCCTGGGCCCGGGGAGAAGTGGGATAGGCACTACGTCCGGTCCGGTTCTGAGGGGAGAGAGCAGGCCCAGAGCTGGGCCCAGTCCCTGGAGGCAGGGAAGACCCTGGCGGCGTCCAGCGCTGACAGCCATTCTTGTGGCTCTGGCTGTTCCACTGCACTTTCCCCTCAGCTGTGGGTATCGAAGCACTCCTGAATGAGGTGGTGATACCTTAATGAGGGTCTCTTTTTCTTTTCTCCAGGCTATAATGCAGGGGGAGAACATTTCCAGGCCCGTGCTGCAAGTCATTGTGAGTAGTCTCTGTTACGTCTTGTGCCACTCCATTAGTGACTGTATGATTTTCCTCGCTGGCTTCTGAGCGCAGCCAAACATCTCTGCAGAGGAGCTGAGCAAGGCTGATGGACTATTAGTTTCATCTTGCGTGACTTGGGCTGTGCTGTTGATACCAGGGCTCAAAACGAACCCCAGCTGAATACATAAATTTGCTAACGATGTCACCTTATGCTTTCGAAGAGTTTCTGAACAAATGAGAACTAATAATCTATTGTTTCACCACAGAATACACGGGCTATTGCTACAGGAAATGGGCCACCGCGTTACAGAGTGTTGATGAGTGATGGCGTTAACACGCTCTCCTGTAAGTATGACAAGCTGCAGTGAGATTTTTGTAAGTGTGGAGAAACTATTGGTGCTAAAGTTTCTGCACTAGTGTCCATGTGCAAAGTGATGAGATTAATATTGAAGGAGGATGTAGCATACACGGGGACCACAAACTCTGAAATGTGCAACTGCATTTTAACATTTGGACAAAATCCTTCTTTTCTGGAACTTTCTTTGTGAGATTTAAGCAATTAACTTGCTACAGGGTATAATGAAAATATAGAAACCTATACGTGTTTTTGTAACTGGTTTTAAAGTAATGTTGCTTAATCTTTCTCTGACTTTGATACATGGTTATTCTAGCTGTTGCTGCACTTGGATGTTTGGGGAACATATACAGTGTAGGTTATGCTTAGTTTTGGTGTTTTATTAGTGGTTACGCTGTTCACTAATGGAGCAAGTTGCAGATCTATTGCAACACTAGACTGGCTGGAAGAGTTGTGTCCAGCCACGGCAACCCCTTTTAGGGCAGGTATATGTTAATTGTTTCAGTGTTTTTCTTCTGTTTCTGCAGCATTCATGTTGGCAACACAGCTGAACTCACTGGTGGAAGAGGAACGCTTATCAGCCCAATGTATTTGCCAGGTTAACAGATACATTGTCAACAGCCTGAAAGATGGAAGGTATATATGTTTCTTTAAGTAGGGTTCTACAGGAGAGAAAGTACACAGCACAAGCAATAGCAGAAATAAAACAGTTACAGAATGTGTCTTCAGTGGGTGCTAAAATGCGTACGGTGGTTTAGTAATTGAAAGTTTCCATTTGGAATACTCCAGATTGTCTAAAGTGTCATTAAAACTAATTAAAGTTCACTTAAAATTCTCTGCTATGGAAAAAAAAAAACAGTGAGGATTTCTTGTTACTTATCAGGTGTTGTGGAGTCTGGTCTTTTAAGAAAATTTCAAGGAAAGGAAAGTTAAGATACTGCAAAATGAGGAAGGATCCACGTGAAGTGATTCTAGTGGAAGGTGCCCCTGCCAGGCAGGGGGGTTGGAACTAGATGATCTTTAAGGTCTCTTCCAACTCTGTCAATTCTGTGATTGTAGAATAGCTATGCATGTATCTAGGAGAATGTAAACTGAGGTTCGTATCTCTTTTGTCAGCGTTTTGTAGAGGGAATATAGTTCTTGTAAGGCAGGGAAAATATTCTCTCTTCTAAAATCTAGTGGGGTGGGGTTTTTTTTAAGATTCTTTTGATATTTTTGTGCACCCATTCAGCTTGCTATTGTCTGTCTGTAATGAAACGTGTTACTGTTTCAAGCCTGTTTGTACTTCATGGGAGGGTTGAAAGTGGAGAACTTTTGACTTCCAGATCCCTTGTTCAAAGACTCAGCCCCTAATGGTTCTCTTACCTGCCTCAAAGGATCTTCAGAATCTGATGGGCTTGCAGAGGCAGTGGAAGTGTTTATTCCTGTCTGTTCTGTGTTTGTAGGAGAGTGGTTATACTGATGGATTTAAATGTTCTGAAAACTGCTGATCAGGTTGGTGGGAATATTGGCAATCCAGTGCCTTATAATGAAGGTGAGTCCCCTGTAAACCAGTACCTTTCTGAACAGGCTGTCTGTTCCAGTAGCCTTTTATCTCTGTTTCTTTCACTTCAAAAGAAGCAGTCAGACATACTCAGTTTTTGTATGTCTGGAGCAGCTGTGTCTAGATCTTGAAAATCCTTGTGGTTTACATAACACAAAATGGCTTTTCTTCATATTTTAATAAACTCTACACCATGGCTGAAGCTTCAGTCTCCACATGATATTGGGAAATTGTCAAGGATTATGGCTGAGCTGGCCACTAAACAAGTGACAGATGCTCTCTATTAACCCCTCTCCCCAGGGGAAGAGAAAAGGTATTCATTCATACCTTATGGTAACATTGGCAGGTGTTTATGATATGTTAGTGGTCTCATATCTAGAGTTCCAGTAAGCATGCGGAAGCTATTCTGTGTCTCCTCATAATGAGTAATCAAATAGATTATGATTTCTTCTGTCTGGGAAGAAAACAGCAGGAGGAAGATGTAATAATGATCTATGAAAGTATAAGGTGGCATGGCAGGGATGAATAAAGAATGATGAATCTCTCTTTCTTTTCCACCTTCATTTGATGCTCTTTAGTTCTCGTGCTCTCTGGTAGTGGTTTTAAAACAAAGGCTGTAGCACATCCCCAAACAGTGCATAGTTAAATTATGGAACTTGTTGAGGTAGGTGCCAAAAATTGGCACTGGTTCAAAAAGCAATTAGATGTGAAAGAAAAATCCATTAAAGGCTGTTAAACATAACAATACATCCTCTGCATGAATGTTAGGTTCAGGAAGCACTAAAACTTAAATTACTCAAAGTACATAGATGAGAGACTGGTACGAGAATGCAGCCAGCATACAGACTTTGCTAAGCACCTATTCCTGTCCTGTCATCTGAAAAATGAGGATGCTCTGAGTGGACCTTAATCTGACCTGAATCTTCTGGTTTTATTATATTGCAATAAGTAACAGCATTTTTCAGTTCTCAGGCAAACATTTTTGAATTAATACATTTCCACCCCCCAACCCCCACAGTACATTCAAAAGTGTGTTCTGGTCTTTAAATAAGAGGATAATAAGCACTTAAAGAAAAGATTTGAACAATTCTGTCATTGACATATATACAGCTGATGGCTGAAATGTAATAGCCAATAACTCTTCTTGAATATTTTTTTTCCTAGTGGAAGTTAATTATTATATTTCTGGTACTATGAGACCACACATTAGCGACAATAATTTTCTGTAGGATGTTTTGGACAAACAGTGATGCTAGGTACACTGCCATTCTGGTTAAAAATCGACTTTAATAATCAAAGTAAAAATTAAACTTCATTTGAAAGGCAAAGACATCTTTCTTCATCAACTTTTCTTTTTCCTAGGGAATTAGAGGGGCGTTTGTTAAATGAGCCTAAAGAATCCTTTGTTCCTTTGATAGTTACTTAGCTAATTGCTGTTTAAAAAATGTGTTGACATCTCAGATTTTATAGTTTAATCCCACAGTTGCTGTAGAGACCAAGGTTTTCAGAATAGCTATTGAGCAGACTGTTTTGTGCCTTTCTCCCATTTCCCTTGCTTGTATGATACAGGAGCTTGTGAACTCTAGTGATTTTCAGTTAGCATATCGTTGCTTAGAAACAACTGAGAATGTGATATTTTACAGAACTGATCTGAAAATACCCCTGTAAGCCTATCAATTTTGATGAAATTACCATGACTTTGATCAAAGTTGTGTTCTTCATTTGGGTTTACAAAAGTTATCAGCAATGAAGTTTTCAAATGCAGATGCTTTTGGAGATGTTCTAGGTCCGCAGCCATGGTGAGTGTGGTCTTGCACTAGATAGTTAAGAGATGCAAACTTTGGAGTGATGGGTGTTTCAGTTTAACACTGACTTTATTCTGCAGACTTCATACCCTTTAATTTTGATACTAAATAGGTTTTCAGTTACAGAAGATGGTAATAGTTGAGGTTAAGTTTTCTTAACCCAGTCTTTCTGGACTGCAGGGCTGCCTGATTTGTCATGAAGGCCTTGCTAAATTGGCAGAGGTGTATTTCAAGTTGCTGATTCTTTACCTTCCTTTAAATATTGAGAGACTGTGCTTTTGAGGAACACTCAGCTAATGCAGAATCAGCATCTGAGAGCACTCTGTGGTTTTCAAGACAAAAAGTTCAGGTATTTTAAAAAGAATGTTTAGCCCTAGTTTTGATCTTACTTGAAATGCATATCTCAAGTTGCTAGATTTAGGATTAAGGAATATGTTGTCCTAGACTATAATAGCACAGTAGGACATGGGGAGTGAGAAGCTGGCTTTTGGCCACTACACACTTGAGCAGTAGGTGGTTAATCTGCCTAACAAGGAAGCTGAAGACACAATCTTCTTAACACATATCATAAAAACTTTTCAGGCAGCATTTCATACTTGTATTGAAAATTAAGATTGAGCAGTTTAGTTCTTGTTGACAACTAGATGGTAATGTTATTACTGTCATTAATCTCATTCAAATTACTGTGATGCTGGGCTTTCATCTTACCATGACAATTACTTCCTACTTATGTTTAACTTCAGTGTTAAAATGTTTGTATACATTGACTTGAGGTCTTTATTCTTGCACTTCCCACCCTTGTGACTTGGTGTGCATTCTTTCAAAGTGCATTTCTTTCCCTCCTCTTCCCCCTGCCATGCTGCTGCTAAGTTCTGGGACAGGTCTGTCACTGTGGCACTAGCAGTGCCTCCTGGTAACAAATGATTGGAAGTAGAGGACTGCTGTTATGTGACTGTTATGTTAGAGTGGGCTGTGGGCCTAGCTTTGGCCAAAGGTTTTGTGTTTCACTGACTCTCTGTATTTAGCAGCAATGTGACCAGGTATTTCAAGTATTTTTTCAGCTTCTGCTAATAAAAACTAACAGCAAAAACCAAGCAGAGGAATCAGTTTTCTGGACACCTTAGTTGATCTGTGGGCCACCAGCCACCAAAAATCATAGTTTAGGAGTCTCTAGACTCTACAAGTAAGAAAATTGGAGAGATATTTTAGCTACTTCTGTGTTTGAACACATGCACAGATGTGTTACTATGTTCTTAATCTGTTCAGAAACGCCAGGCTATGGGCAGGCAGCCATTAAAATGTGGATTTGTGTTTCATAACTCAGTGTTGTAATGTATATCATGCTCTTTGGTTTGGTTTTCAGTGGTTCTTTTTTTTTAATTAAAAAATCCTAGGGGAAGAAAACCCCCAACATTTGGAACAAAAGCAGCAAGGAAATCTCTTGCTGTTTTGTATGTGCATTGCTGTTCTTGAATACCCTTTCCCTGAGCAGACATATTTTTCTCTTAATGTGTTTTCTTGGTTTTTTTCCCTTCTCTTACACCAAATGAATTCGGGGTGTTGAGCACTGGGTCCTCGGATTACCTGAGGCATCCGAGTAAGGGTGAAATCTGCCTTCTCCATCTAGCGGATTCTGCAGTAAATACACTTTGCTGTTTGACGTCACTCTGTTGCCAGGGAGACTGCTGTCACCAGTTCACCGATGTGACTCTACTGCGGCAAGTTCGAGGAGCAGATTGGGTTTTGTGCAGGGACCTTGTTTTGGATTAAAAATAACCAGAGGGTTACCTTTGTAGACTGTGCAACATCAGGCAACGCTACATCAGGGTTCCTTATGTTGCTTCTGCTTCTTTACCCTACTCCTGTGCCATCCTTTCTTGCCCCTTCTGTTCTGGGATTCTCTGCTTTTGTTCCATGGAGTGCTTACAGGTTTGGTCTGACCTTCTTTTCCACTTTCTCTGACCATCTTCCTTGTACACCAAATCAGGGGATCTTTGCCTACTCAAGCCTAGGACTTCTTGCAAACCAATAGCCTAAGAAAAAGATTAAAATGTTGGATACTTTCTCATCTAGAGGCAAAATATGATAGGATAATTATCCAGTAAAGGAGTTGAAATTTTCAAATGGTAGATTAGTCTTGTGATGTGCTATTTCTCTAGATATGTCACTCTGTTCTTTCTCTTGTAACTTATCACCAGTATAAGGCAACTAAAAGTCCTGGAATCTAAAAGAAAAAGAGCACAATATGTTCTGTACTAAGGCATCACTTTGCTTCCTATGCAATATACTGCTGTGTCCCAAGAGGGACCTTGGTGAGTGCTGAAATGACAACTCCATCACCCTCACATTAAATATCTTCATATTTTGGCAATAAAATACAGCAAATGTTTTCTTTGTCTGGTGTTAACTTCAAGTTTGACTTTACCCAGTGGGTTTTTGGCCCTTTTTTAAGGGGGAATTCTCATACAGTTTTTATCTTAGCTGTTAGGTAGTAGCAGAAACTACCTGTCAGAGCAGTAGAAGCCTAAAAAAACTGAGTAGTTGTCAAGATTACTTAAGTGATGTCCTTTTAAATAACTGTCAACCCTGAATTATTTCAAAGTAGAAAGCAGTTGCTTGAGGAAAGAAATCTGATTGAAGTCCCTCTGTGGTAATATTATTCAACAGATAGCTGGCTTCTGCTGTGTCTTGTAACACCTGAACTTTAGTGTGTATTAGTTTAGATTTTTTTTTTTAATGCAAGTGTTCTTTCCTACAAAGGCTTAAGGATAGTTTTAATTACTGAGCTCCCTACTGTACTGCATGGTCTTTTTCCATTTGATTACCAGGGCAAGGGCAGCAACGTTCTTCAGCTCCAGCAGCAAATCCAGCACCCAGCAAACCACAGCAACAAAATGGCAATTTGTCAGTAGCAGGTAAGAGTAATCCTGGGCAGGAATTCTTGTTTTGACTTGTGCAGTGCAAGACTACATCTTAAACTTGAAACAGACCATTTCTAAGTGGTGTTGCACAAGAAACATTCCATTAAAACCTAGCCTGTATCTCGACAAGGTGAATTCTCTCAAAGCTACTGTATGCTTGGATTGAATAATACATTTTTAAAAGGGTGGGGGGAAATTATCTGTCCCCAGTCCTTCTTCCCCAAAGAGGGGGGAAAAAAATAAGAAACAACTTAGACAAATAGTAAACTGAACATCTAGTCTGATGCAGTTTTGCATTCTTGAAACATTGCTCTGTGGACACCCAAGTAGGCTATGGTTTGGAGCTGGCAAACAGCTCCAAACTGTTTAGGTGGTACAGGACTGATGTGATTTGGTAGTTCTATAAATACATTTTTTTGATCAAGACTTTAGACAGTGGGACACTAAAAAAGGCAGTCAATTTAATTGTTAGCCTGTAGATTCTTTTACACAAAAGTTTTCAGTCTACCTCTTGGGACTGCTTTAACCTGTCTTTATTCTTTACCTTGCATTTGAGAAGTACGGAAATAGTAAAATTTTGCTTCTTGCTCCCTGCAGCAGAAAACAAGCTCTTCCTTCCTGTACTTAGAACTAATCATTAGAGTTCTGTGCTTATACATAGGCAAGACTCAGTTTAGTCATATTGCTCTGTCAGGAAATTACTTGATTGTGAGATACCATTTCTTAGTTCTTCCTCCAAATGGAAGATCTAAAGCTTGATGTGCTGTATTTCAGGGGATTAACTGCTAACTAGTTGTTTCCCACTTAGATCATGTTAAAGTGATTGACTCTGGACACATCTCCGCTTCCAGCATAAGTGCTCTAAAGGTCTGAGAGTGTCTCTTTGCAGCAATTTACAGCCTAGAAGAATACTTGCAACCAAGAGCAGAAGTGAGTCAACAAACTTAGCCACACTGTGGTGCCCACAGAGCACAGTGAATGGAGCTTTAAGTGCTTACCCAGTGTTCAAGTGTAACTTTGCCTTCTCTGCAGCTCCCTGTTGTGTGGTGGGAAAAGTTCTGCCTGACCTTGCACCATAAATTGGTTTTAACCTGGCTTTTGTCTGCAAGGCTGAAATTCTTTTTGCTTTGTTGTGGTTTTTGAAAGGTCCTGCTGCTCCAAAGTACCATGCTCCCTCAAACCAGTTTGGTAAAGCAAGTGCTCCCAGCTCAGTGAAGACACCAGGGGGATCACAGGCCAAAGTCGTGCCAATTGCCAGCTTGAACCCCTACCAATCCAAGTGAGTTACTGAGGTTTGCCACCTATTACTAATGTCACAGGCAGGAAGGAGCAATAGCTTCTTTTTGCTTTCAATTAGTTCTTTTGAGTTTTTAACTTTTTTGGTTTCATTTGTTTGAAGTTAATCAATAATGACTGCAAAAACCACCCAGAGAAAGAAGCAAAAAAACCCAAAACAGCAAAGCCCAAACCCTTCACAGAAACAGCTGTATAGGTTTCTGGGTTAGGTGGGGGTTTTTTTATTTATTTTTTTTAAATTTCACTGCAACAATCTGAGATTTGCCTTTGCATTGTCTTGGTGAATTTACCCTGCTGAGCTCAATAGGTTTTTAATACCTTAACTGAAAATCATTTGACTTCTCATTTTCCTAAAGCAACCTTCTTTGTTGTAACTTCAAGACAAAGCAGCTCAGTAAGTTGTTGGCTTTGGCTACTGTTCTGTTGAAAAGCATGAGGAGGTAATTATTTCCTGAATGACATTTTTAAGTTATGCAAACTGATTTGATTACCCAAGTTAAATGTGAATCCTGTAATTGAGCTCTTGAGTTTTCATGGCTTTTCAGTCCAGGCAAAGTGCTGTATGAGAAATGTACCCTAGAAGAGTATAAGATTTGAGTCCTGCTTCCACTAGATGCTTTATGGCTGCTTTGTTGCTTTCTCTACAGCTTTCTGCCTTTAACAGTCTACACCATTAAAACAGAAAGCAGCAGAAAAGCAGGTAGAGTTGCTGAGATAGAGTGGGAAGATTCTGGCTTTTAAATAGTCACATTCCATTTCCAAAGGTTTGTCAGTTCAGTCTCTTTATTTTTAAACAAAAGGACACACAACAGTTATTTCTTGCATGATTTCAGGTGGACCATTTGTGCTCGTGTTACCCAAAAAGGCCAGATCCGCACGTGGAGTAACTCCCGTGGTGAAGGAAAGCTCTTTTCAATAGAGCTAGTTGATGAGAGTGTAAGTGTCATATGTTGAGAAAAAGATAATGTATGCCATGTGCTGATGAACCCTTCATAAAGACAGAATAGAGGAAATAAAGTGTATTATAGGAAATCGGTTTTTTTATTATGTCTGAAGCTTGTTATTCCTGTATTCATTAAGTTGAGCATCAACAACCCAGGTTTTTCTCCAGAATGAAGTCTTAAATGTATGGCACTACTGATTATTTGTCATCAAAGTCTATAGTGTGTGACTGAATTTTTGCAGCTTCAAAATACAGTTGTTTATGGAAACCAACAGCCTAATACTGAGGTTTGTGCTGGCTCTCTGGAGAATGAGAGGAGGTCTCATCCTTGTGTTTCAAAATGAGGACTGAGAGGAGTATTGCCTCCAAGTTATAAGCTTCCATTTTCATGAGGAAATCATTGTACAAATTATTGTAATACTAGAAAATTTCATCTGTGGTTTGTTTGGGGAATGGTATCTGGTTAATCTAACTAAACTTGCAGTTTGTCAAACCTCTTATCAAATTACAGCCTTCTGTCGTGAAAACAAACAAGATTCTTCTAGATTGTGTTTAGTATAAAATGTGAGGTTAATAATGTAACACGTTGTCATCAGCTGTTTGTTTTCTCTGCATACTGTCTATATTCAAATGTTTTTTTTACAACAATATTTATATCAAGGGAGTTAATAACTGCTATTATTTCTTACTTAAAGACTTGACACCATGTATGAGTGGGAGATGCCACAATATCCTGTGTGCTAACTTGTGGAGCTGTGTGATCTATCTGAGGTTTTGGGGTTTTTTTTGCATGTAGTGGCAATTAATGTCAGTTTTATATACACCTATGAAAAGTACTCATGGTATATGTAGTCATTAATTTCATTCTGAGGCTCTGGATATAGCAAATTGAATATGAGATTTGATGGTCAGGTGTAGAACGTCTTTTTATCTGTAACTACAAATGTGAGGAAGATGTTGTTTTTCTCACATGCCTGGAGCTAGCCTGGCAGACCACGCTGTGTAGAACTGATGCCACTTAACACTGCAAAGGTTTCTTTTTATGTTTTTTCCATGCCAAATTTCAGTTCTGACCAGCTCTCCTATTCTCCTGCAGGGTGAGATTAGAGCTACTGCATTCAATGATCAAGCAGACAAGTTCTTTCCCCTCATTGAATTGAACAAGGTATGGTAGCATTGTGCTTTCAGAGACTGATGTGAGCTAGAAAAGAGGAACTTCAGCATAGCAAGGATTTTTAAAGGTGAATGCAATCTATTTTCTCTGACTTCTGATAGTATCCTCTGCTTCATTGCTTTCTCCTGCAGGTATACTATTTTACCAAAGGCAATTTGAAGACTGCTAACAAGCAATATACAGCTGTTAAGAATGACTATGAGATTACATTCACTAATGAGACTTCAGTTGTGCCCTGTGATGATGCCCAGCATCTTCCATCTGTTCAGTTTGAGTTTGTATCCATCTCTGACCTGGAGAACACACCCAAAGACTCGATTGTTGGTCAGTCTAAGAAGCAAAATGACAAAGCTCTAAAGCTTTGAAGTTTTACTTGTGTGTCCTGAATACTGGGAGGGAGGCAGTGAGCATGGAATACTTCAAGTGTTGTGATCTCTTTAGTGAAGTTATCCAGTGATGGTTGCCATTAAAAATACCTCAAGCATTTTTCTTCTTAAGATGTCTCTGCCCTGTTCTGCTAACAATACATAATGGTTTTTCTTCAGACTAAAGACAGTAAATGATACTTGTTTATTGTACTATGATCATTCTTTTCCACAGAAAAGGGCTGAAAGAAAAACGTCCTTGCTCAGCACGTGTGCATTTCATACCTTCCATGGTCCTGCTTTCTTTCACTCTCTAATTATCTCTGTAGTGATTTTGGCATAAGTCATTGCATCCAAGTCCAAGTTGCATGACTGTTTTGGCTTGCTTTGTGGAGTATTGGAGGTTTGTTTTTCTGTGATTTGTTGGGCAGAGTACTCCGGAAAAATCAGAGGCTTGGGAGGGGGCGAGGGTTCTCAGGTTTCACAGGCACAAGATGCCTGTGATTCAGAGACATTCAGCCAGGAATTTTAAAGGTAGATCTGTAATATTAAAAATGTTATATTTTTAGGGAATGTAGAGGGAATAGTGTCAGCTCTTGTTACCAAAATGTGCAGACTTGTTTAAGTTGCAGTTTACGGTCATGAGGCTACAGTGAAGGAGGCGCTAGCAGTTGCTTTGTTGTGTTACAGTCACTTTGAAACCCCTTACCTGAGACACTTGTGCTTCAACAGCAGGAGAGTGTGTTACAGGATCAGAGCTGAAGTTCTTTGACAGAATGTGATGGGAAAGATAGTACAGTGCCTTGATCTCACTAATGTGGTGAGGCTTGCATTCATGAATATCTTAATGAATTCGTCAACAAAATTAAAGCACTGAGGAGTTCTGTAGTGGAACATTCCTACCATAATACACTTAATTTCCATATCAGATTTGATTTGAATAGGGAGCTAGGCTACAAGGTAAAAATCTGACAGTAGGTTTGAATTCTTCTCTTGTGATCTTGTATTCCCCAATTGTGACCCTTGAGTAGCTCTAACTAAATTGTAACTGTTTTTTTTCAGACGTAATTGGAATTTGTAAGAGCTATGAAGATGTCACTAAAATTACAGTGAAAGCTAACAATAGAGAGGTATCGAAGAGGAACGTGCATCTGATGGATACATCAGGGAAACTGGTGACAGCTACGCTGTGGGGAAATGAGGTATGTTCTTAAGAAAAGGTTCCTTTGTGTAGGGTGAGGAAATGAGTGTACTGTTGTCATCTGAGATGGGCATAGCACTGAGACAGGTCCTAGGTGTTTAAGGGTTGGGGCAGAGAAAAGGGGAAAGGCTGTCTGGTTTCATTCAGGTGTGATGTTCTTAACCTTTCTATGACAAACTGCTGACATGATCTGACTAATGTGTTCTGAACAACTGCAGACATTACGTCTCAAGCCCGAAGACTGAAGATTACAGGCTTCTGGTTTAGGAAAGGATACAAGTTGCAGTTTGATTATGGAAGAGCCCCATGGCTACGACTGTCTTGTTTGAGATTCATTTTATTCGTAGGGTGGGATACATGTAACCCTGCATAAATTACTGCTTAACTAGGGGGTTGAGAGGCTGTATCTCAGACTAGCAGTTTAAAGCATCAGAACCTTGGAATTGGAAGCTTGAGTAGTTGCAGTAAACTGCTTTTTTATCCTTTTAACAGGCTACTTTGGTTTCCACCAGTGTTGTAGATACTTAGGGATTTATGTTCCAGTCTATAAAATGGGAGTGTTCCTACCAGCTTGACAGTGATGCTTTATGGCTAAATGATCAAGTTCACCAATATTGTAGGTAGTTAAATGCCATTAAACATCTGCTGGTAGAAAATAGGTAAACTGAGCTTCAATATCAAAGTTTTGAGTTTGAACCAGGTTGTTATAGTAGAGGCTACTGGTAGTCACCTCCTGGCATAACTATTCCAACAGAGATCAGGGTCTGTATTTTAAACAGTTAAATCTCTTTGCTTGCTTGTGGAGTAGAGATGACAACAAGCATTGAGAGGACGTGACACAAGGCTTGCAGCTGCCTCAGTTAGGGTTAGAACCTCTATTCCCTTCATAACAGTTATTACCCAGCTACTGTTCTGTGCTTTTGCATCTCATGCGTACAGTGAACACTACTGCTAACTCCAGCTTGTTTGTAATCTTTAAGCACATGATCCTCCCCTTGCTTACTAAGTGATGTGTGGTCCAGAAAATCTATACCTTTCAAAACATCTTTCATGCCAAGAGATTGTTTGTTAGTATCAGACTTTACTCAGTTAACAAACTGATGGCTATTGAGCAGCATTAAAGCAGCTTTGAGATTAAAAGCAGAAAATAGGAAGTTGAGTAAAAATGTTTGGTCAGCATACCTGCAGTTGTTCTTTTTCAGTTGTAGTAGACTAGACATCACATGGGTCAGTCAAGCCAAGTGAGTTGTTTCATCTGAAGAATCTAATCTGATCAAATAACTTCTGTTCAGAGAAACCTATTCCCATAACCCATCTCCTTTTCTAAAATCCTTGTGTAAAACTCCTAATGGAGGGGACCAATCCTTTTGTTGTTTTTTTTCTTTTTTTTTCCAAACCAGCAGTGTGACTTAAGGATTCCTTTGTTCCACAGGAAAGGAGGTGTTAGGATTACAGCTTTAATTGTTAACTGCCTTCTCTTAAACTCCTAGTGATATCTCTTAAAACCTTACCTTCTAAATACAGTAAGATCAATGTAGATTTGATCTCTTGGCATGATCTGTGAATTATGACCAGAAGTTCGGTACCTCAGTAAAGTGCTACTAACGTGTTCTGTTTTTTCACACATGCAGGCTGAACAATTTGATGGTTCTAGGCAACCTGTGGTAGCCATCAAAGGAGCCAGAGTCTCTGATTTTGGTGGTAGAAGTCTGTCTGTCCTGTCTTCAAGTACAGTTGTCATCAACCCTGATAGCCCAGAGGCTTTTAAGCTCCGAGGATGGTATGAGTGTGTGTTTATATTGATACATTCCAGCCCGCTGCAGTGTATTTTTGTTCTGTTTTGCTGTACTTGAGCAGTCTGTATAGTACTGAAGGAAAGTAGCAGAGGATACGGGTTCCAGGGATATAGCAACTTCTCTTCTTTGAAAGGACTAGAGCCTGAAAGGCTGTCCTTCTTAAGTTGTTCAATTCAAAAACTTATAATTCCATGACAGACCTTGAAAAATTGCAATAGGAGTAGTGCATGCTGACCCAAAGCCTTGGAAGGCAGCATGAAATCAGACTTGACCAGCTCCACTTTCTGAGACATGATCTGAGAGAACGGTGTTTTTTTCACAGGCTTTTTGCATTGTGTGAAGTCTGATACACACTTTTTTAGTATGGACTGGAGGAACTATGCTGGATTTTTCCAGTGACTCTTCCTTATCAGATATTTTTCAGACAGCAAAATAACGTTTTTGTTGTTGTCAGGAGAAAGTGGCTTATTGGTGTTTGGTTGCTTCTGATGCAGGTAGTTGCTAAATTGTCTTCTGTAACTGGTCATGTGGCGAGATGTGGTGTGTGTATGAATAGGGTTAAGTGCTGACAGCATCAGATTGGTGAATCCTGGGCTTTCAGGCTCTAGTTAAACTCACAGAATCACAGAATGTTAGGGGTTGGAAGGGACCTCAAAAGATCATCTAGTCCAAACCCCCTGCCAGAGCAGGACTCCCTAGACCAGGTCACGCAGAAATGAAAATTACCCAAACATGGATAAAATAAAATGGCATTGTCCATTTGTCATTGAGCTGTGACTCTTCCATACATCAGAGGGTTGTTAAAGATAAAATTGATTGTGGGTCTTAGCTATTACTGTCATACTTTAATTAAGTTCATTTTTTGAGTCTGGTTGGTGTGTTTCTCAAATCACAAAAACCACCACAATGGGATAGCGGAGCAACCTTTTGCTGAAAAGCTGTGTTCTTATTTTAACAGAGGAAGCATAATCTTTTCAATGCTATTTGCTTTTTCTTTCCAAGCTGCTGCGAAGATAATGGTACCATGTAATTTAATTTTAATTATGGAAATATCTTGATGCCCTTAAATCTTGTTATCTGACTGCCTGTAAGAAGCATGCACTGCGTGGTTTGACCACTAGCTGGCAAACAAATTGCAGTTATATAGAACAAAGCTGTCCTCCTTTTGTGGCTTTATAAAATACTGTGCTAATTAAGTTGGACTCTTAACTTATTCTGAAATGCTATTTTTGTTTGAAATATACACGAATTACTGTAATTGTTTCCTTTGCAATCATTGATTAAAAAATCCCTCGTGTATGAAGTACATGAAACTAAATGTAAGCTTTTTGATAAGTCTGTATCGTCTGCTATCCAAAACCAGAAGTGCATCTTTGTGGTTCCAGGTTTGACTCTGAGGGGCAGCTTCTGGAATGTGCCTCCATCTCTGATGTGAGGGGTGGGCCAGCATCTGGAGCAAATACCAATTGGAAAACTTTGTTTGAAGCCAAATCTGAGAACTTGGGACAAGGAGATAAGGTAAAACCTGGCCACTGAGAGTAAGCTTTGTGTATTTGGGGGGAAAAAAAAAGTAGATTTATGCAAACATTCTGCTTACTGAAGTAGTCAGTTGTTGAGCAGTGTGTGCCTCCTCTAAGAATTCATGCTATTAAGTGATGTTGTTTTGTTTTTTTTCCAAATAAATTCAAGCTAGTTGCTTGTGGCTACGTACTGTGTTTGCAAGAGAATTCTAAGCCTTGTATAAATGGGGGAAGGGAGGAATTCACCCCGAAGATGTTCATATAAATAACACAAAGTGTTCTAGGAGATACAGGTGCATTAGGAGGAAGTGGTTTTCAAGGGTGCACACTTGGTCAGTGGAAAAGCTAGGAATAAAACCCTGGTCTCTGGCATTCCACTCCAGTAACCTCTCTAGGCTTATACTGCTGCTTGATTTATTTTTAACATTTTTTGTTGTTTTCCAAACTTGAAGTGCTAAGCCAACTGGGATAGACAAGAACTTGTATCTAAGGGAAAAAACTTTACCTGTAATTCAGTTATTTTCAGAGAGATTTCGTGCACATGCTTCTTAAGCAACCTCTGTTTATCTGTTGAAAGATTTGACTCTGGTCTTAAACCATTAGGATGATTATTTTGGTATGGTGAGTGGGTATTGTGTTCTGTAGGCTATAGTTTAATCAAATGCTTATCTGTAATACGACACAGTAGGCTTTCTGGGTTTTGTATTGGCTCCCAAAAGAAACATAAGAAAGTGCAAAATCTTAATCCTGTGAAAAAGTGGAGATTTGAACATACACAATGGAGAAGCAAATATGCTTTATCTGAAGAAAACCTAGCAACTGGAGTTTCCTGCAATGGAAACGCAAAATAATCTTGCTGTAGGGGCTTTATTTAACATAATAGAAGCCTGAAAATTATTGCAATGGAGAGGTTGATTTACAGTTTCCCAATAATCCATAGCTGTTAAGCTTTCTAATCCTAAATATCCATCCAAGTACGGGTGCCTTGCTTTGTAGTTAATTCAGAATCGGAAAACATTGAGTATTTTTGAGGCTAATGTTGCACACTCGCTCTCCTAGGCGGATTATTTTAGCTGTGTGGGCACGATCGTACATCTGCGCAAAGAGAACTGCATGTACCAGGCATGTCCCTCTCAGGATTGCAATAAGAAAGTGATAGACCAGCAGAATGGACTCTATCGTTGTGAAAAGTGCGATCGCGAGTTCCCCAACTTCAAGTACCGCATGATGCTTCTGGTAGGTGAATGGATTAGAGGAGAGCCTGTTCCTTGCTCTCTTCCTTGTCAAGTCCGAATAGAAACCTTTGGAGAGGATGGGGTGTTAGTGCTGTTTGTCTGCACTGCCTGTGGGTTAGAGGATATTTCCACGGTCTGTATGCTGTACCTGAGTGAGGGATGTTTCATTCAGCTGATTAGCAGTTTGTTTTCCTAGTGCTCCAATTAAAAGCTTTTCTCTCTGCCAAAAAGTTGATGCTAGCTCAGTTGATTCTGGTTTCCAAGTGTACTATGCAGTGCAGAGTACAGATGGCCTACGCCTCTTCAGTAGTGAAGATAAACTCAAGTAAAATGGCATTTCTGGAGAGCAGTAATTGCACTTTTACAGCTGCTACCTATATTTAGTACATTTTTTTTGGTAGGTATTGTTCTGTCTCATGCTTTAATGGAGCCTGCTTCAGAAAGTTGTCTGCAATTATTATTGTGATGCCCACTTGCACCGTAAGCATTGAACCTTCTTCTATTTTACATTATAAGTTAGAGTTGTATCTGCTGTGCCAGGTGGGCATGCAGAGAGAAGGGAACTATCCCTGCAGTCTCACTAAAACACAAACTGCTGCTGAATGAATTCAAGCAGATAACTTCTAGGAATGCATGAACTGCTTTACATAGCAGAATCATTCTTGTAGAATATAAAGGGGATAGTGAGGCTGCAATCAAGGCCTTCAGAACAGCACATCTGCTATTTTTCCATTCCTAATGTCAAAGCAGCCAGGAAATGCATGTGAGGCTAATACATGATCTCCTACTGCTCTGTCTTGTCCTTGAATGTTTTGATAGCTTTCTCATAAGGTAATAGCACATGTGTTTATGCTCAAAACTCAGGTATGTACACAGTAAGTGCAGTTTGCAGTCCTGCTGGTGTGCCCCTTGGTGGCTGTTGTTCTGGGCTACCTGTTCTTGCTTATAGCTCAGCAGTGACAGCGGAACAGAGCTGACTATTCATCAGTGGATACCACTGTGATCTTGTTGGCCTTTTCCTGTGACACAGTGTACTGTCAGTATTAACTTACTTTAAGTTACTGTGACATTCCATGGAGCTGTAAAAAAAAAAAAAGGTAGTATGTCACTGCCTTCCACCTTCAGTGTTGGAATGTACCTATGGTACATAGGGCTCTGGTAGTTACTGGAAATTAAAACTCTCTATAGCTGTGAAACATCTTTTTCTTTTGTACTGTGTTCTGTCTACCTTAAGGAATAGGTGACTGGATGAAATAACCTTCTGAGGGTTTTTTGCTGTTGTGTGTTTTTTGTTTTGTTTTGTTTTTAGGTGACCATTGCAGATTGTCTAGATTACCAGTGGGTGACTTGTTTCCAAGAGTCAGCAGAATTCATCCTTGGGCAAAATGCAACTTTCCTGGGAGAACTGAAGGAAAAGGTCAGTCAATTAGCTTATTGTATGTGTAGTGAATGTTGAGAAGTTGAACTGTTTCACACATCTTGTTGTTGGGCTGCCCTCAAATTTCTTGCTTTTTTGGTCCTCCTGGTAAGGAAATATTCTTGTAACATTGACTTTGAAGGCAGGTTGGAGAAGGATGTAAGTTATGTGTGGAACAGCAGTGCATGATCTCATCCCTTTGTGTGCAAGTGTAGCACCCTGAAGTCAGCAGAGAAGGCAAAGGCAGTGGCTCTTGTTCATGTAGTTGCTGTGGAAATTAACAGCATTATTAAAACAAATACAAAAGTGCCCTATGAAAGAAAGGAATGTTCTACTTCATTTGGCAAGAATTTGATCTTGCTTATTCTCTGGGTGATAGGCCAGCTCAGGGGCTGTTCTCCAAATCTCCAGGGGATTGTTCTCCAGATGTTGGACTTCAGTATTTTTTCCAAGTTCACAAATCATTGCTTCTCCCTAGTCTAAAGCTCTTGGCAGGGACTTGTTTACTCTCCTCAGGATTATTTTCCACAGGCCATCTGCCTGGAGAACAGAGATTTGCATGGTTTCCCCCATAGTTTGCTCCCACAGTCAGTCTGTCTACCTCTGAGCTCTTTTGACTGTTAAAAGCTGGAGATCAGCCTGTCCTTATCACCTGGACCTCCAGAGATAGCCCATCACTTGACAATAGTACTACACCTTTCAGAGGACTGACAGCTTTAACACATGTTGACCCCAAGAGAAAGAACAGGCTGCTTTATTGTACCTAGATTGGAAGAATCTGGGCAAAAAGGAAAATTAGCCTTGAATATTAACAACATTATCCCAAATGTGTTCCAAAAAATTGTTTACAAAACCAAAAAGTTCCAGAACACTTTGTATATATGTAAGTAGGCTGAAAGCTTTTTGAACTGGTGTGTGTAAGCCCACTTCTGAAGGCTCTTTTCCCCCACCAAATATCATCAGAAAGTTTGTGGGTTATGAGAACTATGGCTTTTAAAATGAGCAGAGATGCTTAAGTGATCTTTCTTTGACAGATTAGAGTGGTTTTTAAGGTTGTAAGTCAGTGAACACTAGCAGACAGTATTTTCTTCCCTTTGTCACTATATGCTTCTGTGCTGCATTTTCCTTTCTTCCAGGTAAAATCTTTTCCTGATTTTAGTTGTCTACTACATAAAATCTGTGTTATTTTGTTGTTTTAAATGACAATATGGAAAGCGTTAAGTTCTTGAGCTGTATATGAGCATTGCTATGCTCCCAGGCTAAGACTGGTTAATTCTAGGTCTCTACAGATATACCAGTTGTTGATTAACCCATTATTTGGCTGTAGGAGGCAAATAAAGGAGGGACTGTGGAGGCTATAGTCCTGGTTGTTACGAGACGCTGTGGTAGACCTCATCTGCTTCTGCAAAGCAGGGCTACTTTCCCTGTGATCTACATACAAGAAAGTGGGGGGGGGGTTTGTTTGTTTGGGGTTTTTTTTAAATTATTTTGTGTCATTTAGGGTTTTTTGTTTGTTTTGTTTTGTGGCATTTGTGGTTGCTTGTTTTGTTTTGTGGGGGTTTTTTGGAAACTTCCTGCACTTTCACAGAATCTCACCTTGGTGGGAATTGGAAGGGATCACTGGGGATCATCTAGTCCAACCTCACTGCTAAAGCAGGGTCATGCAGAACAGGTTACTCAGGGTTGTGTCCAGGCACGTTTGGAATCTCTCCAGGGGAAGAGGCTTTACAACCTCTCTGAGCAGCCTGTTCCAGTGCTCTGGCAGCCTTATAGGAAATAAGATTTTCCTTCTGTTGAGATGGAACCTCTTGGGTTCTAGTTTGTGCCCATTGCCTCTTATCCTGTCTCTGGGCACCACTGTAAAGAGTCTGGCTCCATGCTCTTGCCCCCCACCATTTAGATGTTGATAAGCATAGAGAAGATCCCATCTCAGTCTGCTCTTCTCCAGGCTAACCAGCCCCAGGGCTCTCAGTCTTTCTTTGTCAGAGAGATGCTCCAGTATCCTCAGCATCTTTGTAGCCTCTGCCGGACTCTCTCCCGTAGTTCCTTGTCTCTGTTGAACTGCGGAGCCCAGAACTGGACATAATACTCCAGATGTGGCCTTACCAGAGCAGAGTAGAGGGGGAGAAGAACCTGCCCCAACCTGCTGGTCACACTCTTCTTAATGCACCCACTCAAATGTGCTACCCAAAGTCTTAATGACTTTGGCTCTCTAAGGTAATTGGTACAAAGCTTGCGGTTCTGGGATGCTCGGTTTTTGTGATACTCTGAAGACTGGACACCTCTGTTCTCTAGGAAGATGTATTGCTAATTCTAGTTAGGTGTGCTTGCACTTTTGCATTCCCATTTTGAGACATACTTAACATGTCAGTATCTTCTTACTTCAGTCATGCTTCATCTCTGCGTTCAAACAAAAATTCTTAGTCGCTTTAATGCTGAAGAGAACTGGCTGAGGAGGGAGAGGCAGCAGACCCTATGTAGCAGTACAAACATGTAATGTCTTTTGAAGAGCTGCCTAATGGAAATGGCTGAGGAGAGAAAATGGAACATAATATGGAATGAGCCCTTGAGCGGGAATGCTTTGTGTTCCAGGAGAAATTGGTTTTGATTTGACACTTTTATGAGCCTTTAGAAATGGTACTTGGTGCATTTTTCAGTAAGCTTTTCTTAGTTATTTTTTTTCCTCTGAAGACCTGATGCAGTATCCTGTGAAGTTGGTGAGAGTTTTTCCACTGCTCACAGTACGTACTGAGTACACATACAGCCGGTGACCAAGCTAAGCATAGATGTGCATGCAAGGTTTTTCATCTGCTTCTCCACTGTGCTTGTTACTGACAGAGGTAATGTAGGGGAGCAGTGACTGGTATGCTAACAACACTTTCCCCTCGCTAATGGTGAGCATAGTTTGTGGCAGAACTGGAAACAGAAGCCAGATTCTTTAAGCTAAAGTTTTCTTATCTTCTAATAGGATGGTCAGAAGAAGGGGGGGGTTAATATTCAGGAAGGATATGCCTAAATTTTGCAGTCTGTGAAACTAGCTACTCCTGTTCACCTTCATTTCTTGTGCTTTTCTAAACCTTAGGAGAATCACTGTGTAGTGTAAAATAGCGCTGCACGCATTTTGAAACAGCAGATGTAACACTTAGACTATGTGTGAAACCAAGGTGGGTTAAGTTCCAGATCAGATGCTCTGTCTGCTGCTGGAGTGACTGATCAAGTCAAGTGCATCTGGTAGATAAATGCATTAATAATGACTTGTCTGTATCATCATGGGGCTGCAGGATTTTTGTGGAATGTAAGCAAAGGGTTGGTTGGTTGTTTTTTTAAAACAACTAATTTCTTACAAAAATAAACTCTTTGTGGTCTCCACAACTAGCCTGCTTCTCTTCAACTGCTTTGACAAATTGCCTGTTATAAATGATGAGGATGTTTGGTGTTCATATGGTAATTAGAAGCAACTTATGTTATAAATATGACAGCCTTATAATGGTTATAAAAGCACGTTCAAAACATGTATCCACTTTTTTATAGAACATCCTCTTAAATAGGTCTGTGTCAGAATATGAAGTGTGGATAAGCAGAGAAACAGAATGCCTAATAAAATGATTAATAGGGAAATAGTTAACTCTGTCAGTGTTTGTGATCATAGCAGCACAGCAGAATTAGCCACTTGAGCAGCATGAGAGAATTTCATGTAGACTTAAAGTATTTTCATTCTCATTTGCAGATTTGGTGCGGTTTGATTTAGGTAGGTTAAAAGTTTTCACCTTGAACTAAACTTTTCCTTTAAAACTTTTTAAGTTATGGGTTTGACACCTAAAATTTGATAGAAGATTCAGCTCTGCTTACATGATCCAGTTAGTTCCACCGTTTTGCCAATGTCAGCAGAAGATGAGCTATTCTGAAAGTTCATGGTGCTACTGGAAGCTTGAGAGTGTCTGCAGCTGATCTCTCTTTGTCCTTCTCACAGAACGAGCAGGCATTTGAAGAAGTGTTCCAGAATGCAAACTTTAACACCTATGAGTTCAGGATCCGAGTAAAACTGGAGACTTACAATGTAAGTACTCCCCAAAAGGCAAATAATGCAGCGCGTTGGTTTTGGAGCTCGACTTGTCTCCATAGGAGGTGGCCTCCTCTTCTTAGATTTGTGGGGAGAAGTTTCCAAAAATACTTTCTCACAACAAATACTGTTAGTCTTGAGCACTGGAGGAGGGGTCCACTGCCATTAACACTGCTCCCTCTCGGGTTCATCAAGTCTGGCTTGTTTCAAATGACAACATCATAGCTCTGGGACTCAAGTTTGCACTTTTACCTAACCTTGATACTGAGAGCAATAAGTTTCTGGGGCAGAAGGAGGTTAGAACCGAATGCCTGGAGTGCTTAGCATTCTTTTACATGTCGTTTCTCTTTCACAGGATGAATCTCGTATTAAGGCTACAGCAGTGGATGTCAAACCCGTGAACTACAGAGAATACAGCAAGAGGCTAATCGCAAGCATTAGGAGAAATGCTCAGTTCTAGGGTGAGGAGGCTGGTGCTGACTGACTGAAGCTAGAACTTCCAGGAAAGACTCAACAGATATTACACTAACTTTTTTCCCCACCCTGTGCGTGGCAATTTGGCACTAGCTAGATCATGCATGGTAGTCCAGTGTAGTGGGCTAAGTGATTGAACGCATTTCTCTGCAGATGTACCCCTGGTAGGTAAGAGTGCACTCTAATGGCCATGGTATTTTAGTGTGTGGTCTATTAAGCTGCAACAGCTCGAAAGAGGAATCTCTAGACAGGTTGCCAGGGTCTTTAGTCACACTGTTCAGAATACCTGAAGTAACTTTGCTTTCTTTCTATATGTAAAACTGAATTCTATAACCATTGTGTCATCTTTGCAAGAAGGTAGTGACAACCATGACAGTTGGAGTAGTTCAGCAGAGGACAGGAGGAAGAGTGTCATACAGCTTTCAGATGGGGCGAAGGAGAACAGATATATTAGCACAAGTTAGTTCCCATAGAATTCAAAGGCTTTCTCTTTCCACAGGTGCCATGCAGTTGTTAATGCTTGGAATGGCAATATGGTGGAATTATTAATCAAAGACGTATCTCTTATATCTGAAGAATATCCTTCCTTCAGGGTTTAATAGACTGAGTCTGATGGGTCTGATATTAATCAAAATTGTCTCTTCTGAGGAAGGCAGATAAGCATTGACTCTCCATGCCCCAGGGAAATCTAGGCAACTACAAAGCATTGCTTTAGTTTTCCCTTCAATTAATACTATGGATTTTTTTACTAGTTTCAGCTCACATTTCCTGCCTATACATAGTTTGGTATGTTTGTATGCTCAGTTTTTTTTGGTTTTGTTCGTAATGATGTTAATCAGAAACAGATCTTTAAAAGGGGGAAGCTTTGTTTCAATAAACATTGTTTAATTCCTATAGTGAATTTTGCTTTCTTTGAACACCAAAGACATATCATTACTGGAAAGCAATTAATTAGCTTTCATAATAAGCGTTCACTTGAGGGAGATGTTACCTTATTACAAACTCTAAGGTTAGACTGAAGAATGGAGACTTTCTTTGCCTGATGTTAACAGCATGGAAATTCAGTGATATTTTCACCATTTCTGTGCCTGAGAATGCTGATGAGCTGGCACTTCTGGGATTTTTATTGACGTTTACACAGCAGTCTAAAACTAACCAGGCTTTGAGATTTGTTCAGACATAGAGCTGGTACAGAAAACAGTAATTATGCTACTGGGCTTTTCAGTCAGCAGAGCATGCTAGCTCTGTGTGCTCCTAATCACATTAATTATGTGTTCCCTGGCTGCAGCTCACAGCTTGGCATTTGCTGCACAGCTCCAAGCATCCAGGCAATACTGCAGTGGGTCTCTGGTAGCAAAACTGGGATTTATTTATTTATTTTGCTCCATAGAGCGCTTATTTCTTCATGGATTTGGGTTGGTGCCCTCTATTTCCCATGGTTTCCTGTTTGTCATCTCAAGTCTTTATGTTTAAGAACTGTAAATGCCATTTTCATTGATGGACATGAAGGACATTATTCTAGGCCCATTAATTGCACAAACAACCCTTTTATCTCTTCTGGGTTCTTCTGCTGATGTCTTGCTCTTTTTTTTTTTTTATTGAAATACTTGTTAATATTTGTTCCTTCTGACTTTGCTCATAAAGTGTTGACTACAGTATTCAGAACAGTTCTGGATTGACAAATGGTAGGTTAGTGATGGTGATCTGTCTTTGGACTCTGCTAACCAGTCTTCTACTCCTCCTTCCGCGTTTGAGGGGACTTGTAGCAAGTAGTAATGGAAAATGTTCCTTGGGCTTCTTTCCAGTTCTCAGGCCTATCTACACTAGGATGTTTTTACTGGGATTTGTTAGCACATATTTGCTGGCACTGCAGCCGTTGGAAATGGTGTTGCACACCTGCCTCTGCTGGGGCAGCTCATTCTCCCTGAGGGAATCACTGTGCATCCATATTGCTGGGTTTACTATGCCATCAGCCAGAGCACTAGAGATGGAAGGTATCAATACTCAAGAGTATTAAGGTATCTTACAGGATCAGCTGAATGACCTTGAGAATGGGAACAGAAAATTGACTTAGAACAGTTTGTGTGAAAAGTCATTTATTTGAGGACTAATAAAAAAATCCTCTCTGCTATAAAGTGGATGCTCATTAGTGACTGAAGAGTTGGAGGGTTTTAATCATGCTTTAATCAGCTAGTATATGATAAAAACATCAAGCTATGTGAAGCAAGGTATTTCTAATAGAGCTATACAAGTACCATAGGATTATATAAGCCTCTGCTGCTAGATCTCATCTCAAATTCTGTGTACAGTTCTGGTCTGCTACGTAGAGAGGCAAAAAAGAATCTCAGCTGGGGCGAGTACAGAGGAGGACTACACTGCTGAGTAGGAGAATGGATCCTTTTTTAGGAGGGGCCTAGAAGAGCTAATTTAGCAAAATGAATCCTGAGAGAAGGAGATGATAAAATATACATGCCTATATCTGTGTCTTGTTTCCTTCCCCTGATCACAGGCTAGAACTGTTGAAGATAATTGGTTAATAAATAATTTGTCAATCAAAAGAAAGTAAGGTTCCAAAGCAGCTATGTAGCTGAGGAGTGGAGGCAGGGAAGCTGTGGAGGTGTCTCTGTTCTTTCCTCCTACCTCACTGCCAAGTGACCACAGCCATCCAGACTTTGGAGCCACTGCCATGGAAAACAGGACTCTGCAGAAGGCTCTGGGCTCTATTGGCTGTGCTAATTAAGGAGAAGTGAGTGGACTCACAATGCTAATTGGAATTATTGGCAAACAAGCCTGTATCTTCCTTCCCTTTATCATAAATCTCCCCCTGCTAGCGTCCAGGTTATTGCTGGATGGCCTCAACCATTTTCTGGGCTGAGTGTGTATTTGCTCAATTGAAAGGATGCTGGAATACTTCAGAACTAGGTCTCACTGAGGTGAAGATTCCTAATGTTTCACTTTAAATTAGATGTACAAAGCGAAGATGCAGTCGGGAGGCTGCTGGCTTCAAGCAGGCAGTTGTAAGGGCAATTACATGAGAACACCAAGTTCTTCATGGCTGAGGGAAGATCTGGAGTGTGCTTTGACATGCCACGTTCAAGTAGTTTGTTGTTTGTGTTAATTCCCACTGTTCAGATTTCACTGTTTTCAGTGTACATGAATTTTAAATTAATTGTTACTGACCCTTACAAGTCTCTGGAGAGGAGATTCCATCTGAGTCAGATCTGGTTTTTAAGATGCACCAGGTGGTTTCTTGGTTGTGTGTGTATGTGTGGTTTGTTTTTTATTATTTTTTTTTTCCCAAATTAAAGCTTTGAGGAGTAATATATTCCAAGAGCTGTTGTAAAATATAAATGGTGGTCTTGCACGGATGAGAGGCTCCTGCTCTGCGGGTGTTTAGTAGCTGGTTGCTTTATGCTGTGTATGCCTGGCAGCTTGGATGAGTGTGTGCGTGTGTGTGTGTGGGCTTCCTTGTTCCAGCACCATGGGATTGTCCTTTTAGTGCAACGGGTGTGAGAGTGGAAGTTGATGAGTCTGATGTTTTGATTCTTAATTCTCAGTGGTATTTGCATTTGCTGCCCCAAGATACAGCATAACATCTTGAGGGGAGGAAGAAGACACTTTCCTTCTGTGTCCTGTTTTGATAGCTTTCCTTTTGCCTTCCTTTTTTTTGCCTAGCCCTCAAACTGCCCCCTTTGGAGAAGAGTGACCACCCCAAAGGGCTTCTTCCTCACCATAGCTGGGCTCACTAGCTGGAGGATCCTTGCTCACCTTCCCCTGCTAGTTTTGCTTGCAGCCTAGCCTTGCATTCTTTGCTGCTGCTTAAGTTGCCATAAACTATGTTTAAAGTGCTTAGGTGACTCAGGTGGGAAAGAAAGAGAAATTTCATATCACTCCTATACAGAACATGAAATGGAGCAGGCTGCCTACTTCCAAAGTGTGTTGGAGGAAGAGAGTGGTCTGCAGCATACTATGCATTATAAATGTTGGAATAGTGCAGTAAATATCAGTAATCTTATTACAAGGAGTGGAAATTCTCTTTAATGTTATCTGTGAGGATGCAAGAGGCCCACAGACCTTCTCTCAGTTTAGTCTGTTTTTCATGTTTATATTTTTACATTTCATTCATATGTATAGTTTAAAAAAAAAAAAAAGCAAACCAAACAACAAAAACCAAGTGGTTTAAATCACCAGATGGATTTTTCATGAGGACTGTTACACATTTTTCTGTGTATTTTTTTTTGAATACTTAGGTATTTGTGTTTGGGGAGTGCAGTGTTGTTTGTTTTCAGTTTTTTCGTGTTTATAGTGCATTGATTTGTTGTTAAATTCAGCCTCTCTGCCATGCCAAAAACGTGCCTCTGGGAGTGTTTCTAGGCTGCTTGTACTTTTTCCCCCCCATTCTTGTATATAACTGTTTTTGCAAGTTATTTAAAATAAACTGGACACTTGCAAAGGCATTTTTTAACTTGTCCCAAACTTCTTGTCCTTTAAAGGGATATCTTAAATGAAAGAAAACCCTTCTAAGCTCTTTCTTTTGCTGCCTGATGTGCTTTTCTTTGGGCTCAGCCTGGCTGAGCTCAGTGAGGGTCCCACCTGAGTCTGTTACCTGTGATAGGGTTGTATTTTCTAGAGATGGTCCAGGTAATGGTAAAGACACCTCAAAAGCTGCGCTGCAGACCATCTGGGGATGCAGCAGAAATGAGTTCTTGGCTCTGAGAGCTTCTCAGAAAGTTGGCTGAGCAGAGCTGGGTTGGAGCTGGTTTATCTGATGGAGAAATGAAAGATGTGAACATTTGTCATGTCCACTCCGACATCGCTGTTGAGCAATTAAGAGAAAGAAATCTAATTCTTTTGCCATCAGTTTAGCTCTTGGTATTCCCTCATGGCTTATTGTACAAAAGGCTGAAAAATAAGAGTAATAATCTGATTTTTGTCCATTTCTAGTGTTTTATGTTTTCCATTAGAGCCTTGCTGCTATGCTGCACTGACTTTTTGAACTGCAGGATCAAAAAATACTCCTCCCTGTTTTCTTCCTTTGGTGAAGACTGTCTCTGCAAAGGATAAATATTATTGATTGAGGTATTTAATACACTAATGAAACCCACAATTATTGATTATGTAATTAATATACTGTCTAAAAGTAAAGTTTGACAGCGCATATAGAGGAGCTATATTGACTCGCGCTTCCTTGGCAATGTGCCTCGCAGGTTCTTATTTATAGCCATCCAAACACGTTCTTCTGCAAGTAATGATTCAATCCCACTTTCTGCTTGCCACAAGCTAGAAGGCTGCCCTTCTTCTTGCTGACTGTGAGGCTTTCATATTATCTGTGTGGAACTCAAATTTTTCAGCCTTTAGCTCTGCTACCCTTCTTGCATTAGATTTTGGAGCTGGAGCATCCATGTGCATGATGCTCTTTCTTCCAGCTGGGAAACCAGACCTTTCCAAGCTGCTTTCTGCTTTTTGTATGTGTGTTTGTAGACTTCCGTGACGTGCTTTTGGGTTTGCTGACCTTGATGCGAAATAAAAACGTGGGAAATCCAAGGGGTGCTTGGAACATGCTCTCCAGGGATGCAGTCATGGCACCAACTCTCATGGAATTCAAAAAACATTTGGACAATGCTCTCAGGCATATGGTATGACTTTAGGGTTGTCTTGCGCATCGACAGGAGTTGGACTTGGTGATCCTTGTGGGTCCCTTCCAACTCAGGATAATCTATGATTCTATGGGTCTTGATAGACCTGGGGGGGTGTACTGTCAGATAGCAGATTTTCTATTAGTATGGCTGTGGTTGTGGTTTTAAAGCAGCCACTGTGTGTGCTTGGTTCAGGCTCAAGGTGATAATGTGGTTTCGGTCTAAACTAAAGTGGCCTTTCTTAAGTCTAGCAGCAAGATTGTCTTCCCTCTGAACAGACAGATGATGTGCAGCCCAGTTTGTGTTCCTGCCTTATTTCAGGGTTAAGTCATGCTGCATCCCTATCATTTTGGCTGACTTCAGAGTGGCAGCTCACCACATCTCCCATAGCCTTGCTTGCCTTCTCTTGCTAGTTCTGCATGCAGGCCAGCCTTGCATTCTTTGCTGCTGCTTAAGTTGCCATAAACTGTTTAAATTCCCAGGAAGCTGAAGCTACATTTATAAGTGGTTTTAAGTTGTTCGTGTGCCCTGTGAAATGTTAAACTTCTTAGCACCAGGTGAAGTTATTTACATCGAATTCAGAAGCTGATAATGAAGGTTTTTTTAGATTTCAAGTGATTTAAAAAAACCTTCCAAATCCCAAGTGTATCAGCTATCTGGTAATTGGAGCTTGTGCTGTCATTAAAAATGACAGCTTTCTCCAATAACATTCTTACTGCTTGTAAAATGCAGCTAACATAACCTATATTTAACTCGTATTAGCTAGAATTTCCTTTCCATGCTTGCTTACTTTCAGAGCTTTGGTGTGAATACCATGGTCCTTCTCTATTCACGAACCACATATTTTACCTGGTTGGAAGAATTGAAAGCTTTTCCCCAGGACTGGACAGCTAGATCACTGTCATGGGTTTCCCCATTGAAGTTTTTTTTCAGCCAGCATGTAGAAGCCATTCTTTGGGCAGAAATAAACCTTAAGGAATAATACATGTTGAAAGAATGCCAAACTTTTCTCATTGCAGGTTAGGAGGAAGCTCCTGTTCCTTAATCCTCCTGAACAAACAAAGCTTTTTTCTTGCTTTTTTTAATTTCTTTTCTTCCTCTCTGCGGTCAGTTAAAAGCATTTGCATGTTGTGCCGTTAAGGCGCTGTCCCATAATTGAGATGCTGGGTAGCAATCTGCTCCCCTCCTCCGCCTGGAAGTGTTCCACACAGAGCCCTCTAATTAAACAGAAAATGGTTTGTCATATGTAACTGCCTCTTCTGAATGTAACAAACTCATTTCAAGAGATGCCAACACCATCTTTATAGCTGTTTTAATAATCTTCTCTTGAATCAGAGAGGGCTCTAACCTCATATTTCACTTCACCAGCTGTTTATTTCACTGTTGTGGGGGGGTTTTTTTCTCTCTTGCAGTGAGAATGTGTAGACTCCTTTTTGTGTGTGTGTGGAAATCCTCATTAAAGTGAGTTTAAGTCTGTGAAATAGTCTGTAAGGGCTGCTGCTGCTTTTAAGCGTTACTCTTTACAGTGGAAGCACGTGCAGGCTTTCAGCTCCGAACCCTGTCACTCACCTGCCTGGCAGGCAGGGAGGGAGCCTAAAAAGCTGCGCTGCTGTCCCCATTTGCTGGGGAAACGAAGGTGTTTAGGCAGTTTCCAAAGCTAACATCTATTTTGCAGACAGATGTGCATGCCACAGCCACCCTCCACACATGCCTGTAATAGAAACCATTAGCTCCTCTGCTACCCCAGCGCCAAGCAGAGCTGCAGTGTATTCTTAATGCATGAAGTGTGGTCTGGGTAGGACACAAATAGTGTAGCAGATTACCAGGTAAAATTGGCTTTTACCTCCCCCCATCCTTCTCAGACACTTTCCTGCCAAACTTCAGCTTTTAAGTCGGTGCTCAAAGAAATTCTCTCTGTGTAAAAGGCCTCTTGCTGCCTTTTAAATTGGCTAATGTTTGGCAGAAAATCCGAATAGCAGGTACAGTTATTTAGTGCCTTCATTACTTACTGCCTGGAGACTTTCTCTGATATTAGTGGCTCCTGTTTATTCAGGGCGTGCTTGTGTCTATCTCTCTTCTGCCTGTTTTGGATAGGTGGGGACCTGTAGGGAGCTCACAGTGGCATTCCACAGCCTTATGCCCCAGGAAAGTGCTTTTTCTTTGGACAAACTCCATCCCCTGGGTTTGAGAACAAAGACCCTCTCTTGCTGTGACAGCTTTCTGCACAGTAGCGCTGGTTAGAAGACGGGGAGCAGTGTTCTTCCAACAAGCCATGTTGCTAACATCCAGCTGGGATGTGAAAATCACATTCTAGGTTTATATCTAAATATTGCAAGCCTGATGCCACCATCTTCAAAAAGGGAAGGAACAGCAAGCCGACTCCTGTCAGTTTGTTAGAGCATATTTATAACTCAAATGCTAATTCCTGCTCTTGACTCATAATAGCTTCTGAATTCTGAATCTTTAAATTCCGGATCTCAAGTTTTGAGGTTAATCCATTCAGATAGATTGGGAAGCAGAGTTTATAATTTGGAGAAGTAATGTCAGTCCTTCTTTGCTTCAGCCAGTTATTTCATATTGGCAATAGGTCCCACCAGCAAGCCAATTCTTGACCCTTCCTTACAGACTGGTCAAAACCAATGTATTCATTTGATCTGACTTGATTACTGCGGTTTCCCTTGTACTCATACTTTGGCCTGTAAGCTTAAGAGTCACAACAACTGTCTGTCAGCATACTTGCCTGAGTCTGATTTAACTCATTCAGGTTGTTGGGAGCTTTAACCTATTTTCTCTGCTGTCTCCAAGTGTAAACCTTCTGCAAAGAGATGAATTAGATAAAAAACCTTATCTTAATTTCCAAACCTCTCCATGAAGCAATACGGACAAGGTTAGTATAACGCCCATTAGTGGACATGGCCTTTAGCATCAGTCCATAAGCCAGCCTTTGCAGTAAGAAGTCTGTATCACCACAGCTCCTGCTGAAGTTGTTCCAGGAGCTGCCTTCATCTTGTAGGAAGCTTTGCTTGACTGGCTCTCATTAGACTTTAGTCTTGTATCGGATTGCAGAGAGAGCATGCTCGTTACTAAGCAAGACTGAAGAAAAAGAGTAATTTTTTGCTTTTCTTTCTAAGAAAGAGTAACACTAATTTGATTAGAGTTTTAATTACCCTGTTTGGAAACAAATACAAAAGGATAAAGCAATGAATCTGAATTTTTTCTTGGAACTTTAAAGCATAGTTTCTGATGGGTTGGTTTTTTCCCAGTTAACAAAACTTGTGAAAGATAACTCTTTTAATGATCCCTGGTAGTGTCATTTCTTATGACTGATGAGTTGTCATCTAGTGTTAATGGTGGGTCCAGTCCCCAAGCAGCAACATCCTCCCATGCTTTGCCTTCTATTCTGTGAGCAGCTTGAGGACAGCTGGTATCTCGGGGCAGGAGATGTGCCCCATCCTCTTTCCCAGCTTAGGCTTCTCATTGAATTTCCCAGACCTAAGGTGGATGATTTAGCATTTCCCCCAAGCTGTGCTCCTGAAAATCAACTTCAGACTCCATTTAGACACCTTAGTTTGTGGTGGGTGCTGTTTACAGGGAAGATGTTTATCCCAATTGAAGCTTGCAGCCCGTAGCATGCCAGCTGTGTGTGACTGCACCCATAAATCCCCCTTCCAGGAGTTCCTGGCTGTGCACTTTATAAGTAGGTTTGTGGCAAACACCTTGCAATGCATATTCATTATTTCAGCTTTGCTTAATGCATAAGGCTTGGGAGGGGAGGAAAGGGGGGAGAAGGAAGTGGCTTCTCTCACCAATTTATGTTCCTTGAGCTAATCCTCCTCCCCTGCTTGGCACAGTTAACTTTCAGTTGCAGTATTTTGTATCTCGCAGAAGCAAGTTTTAATTGCACTACAGAAGTCCCTTTCTGCCAATAGTTCATTAGACTTCATGAATGCTCCAACTGAAGAACAGCCTCTCTGGATTAGCATCATCTTCTAACACACCCTTCTTGTTGGATTGCTGTCAGCTGAATTGACAAAAGAATATTTCTGGATTGAGCCAAGAAGTAGTGAGGGTGAGATACAACAACCTACAGTCTTCCAGACAAATGAGCGAAAACCAGGGAAAGCCGTAATTCTGCATTCAGGACATCACAGGCATGGCAGAAGCTTTGGAAGGTCTAGATTAAAATGTAGCTATTTTTCTTCTGGAAATAGGAAGAAGGGATTTGGTGCCAGTCAGAAGCAAAGCCTACCTGATTCAGGCAGGAAGTTAAATTCACTGCAACAGTTCCTCTAAGAGGTGGAGAGCAGCCGCAGTGCCTAATCAATAGACAGAATCCAGAGGTGCTGGCAGAAACATCTTTAATATGGCCATGGTAATTAACTCTGAATTATCAGGTGTGTATTTGAAACCCTTAAATAATCATCCCAGGATTTAGCAAACAGTTTTGTGCAGCTAAGAGTTGCCTGGGCTCTTCCTCTCCCTAAAGCTGTTAGCGACCCTGGTTCGCTTCAGCAGGGCAAGCTGCTAAAGCTGAAGGTGATCCAGCAGTGCAGCCGCTGGAATAACCCTTGGAAATAGGGTTTAGGCTATAAACCTTGTTTCAGCTCTCTCATAAGAGCTGTTCATCCTGGGAGATAAGTCATTGTGCGCCTGTCTTGAAAAATTACTGGCTCAGCTATTGTCTGCATAAAATCACCTTTGTTTATAGTGCATTTTCTAATGGCTCAAGCAGCAGAGTAAAATTTAAATAAGTAATTATAGTGCAGAAGGCACATGGTAAATGGAACCATTTCCCTGGCTGCTCTGCCCTGCTGGCTGCACTCTGAGCATAAGACAGCTCCCTCGGTGAGTAGGTTTTGAACAGGCAGATTCTGGCAGCTCACACAACTTTGCTCCACTTTTGGTGCTCAAGAGCTGCCTAAGCTAAATTATTGGTACAACCCAAGAAAAACATGGGCTTGGGGGTTTTTGTTTGTTTATTTGCTTTTTATCTGGGAGATATTGGTGAGTTTGATTTGGTTTTTGTTAGTGTTTTTTTAACCCAGACAGTAAAGAAGTGCTTGGATTTTTATCCCAATAACTTTATGCAAAGATTTGAACTTGATGTCCCTTCAAACACTGGCCCCTCGGAAGTCACCGGCACTTCTTCCGGAACCAGCAGGTGGAGCTTGAAGAATAGCATCAATTTCCAACCCCACTAGTGCTGGAGCCCACTGAGTGGGAGCTATCTGTGCTGAAATCCCGATTGAATAAAAATTGTTCATTATGCAAACTGTCTGGTTCAGTACACAGAGGCAGCCCCCAGGCACAGACCCCAAGTAGCTGCTTTCTCTTCCCCAGATTAAAACTTACCAACTGCTTTGATGTAATCTTGTAACAAAGCCCTAATGGAAATTTTATATCCTCTGAAGTTGACTGTCATTTCTCATTGCCCTGCTTCCTCTGGCCTATTAATACTCCAGTCCAGAGAGCAGGGGCTGAACTTGCACTCTTTTTGCTCTCAAATACAGTATGCCTCCCTTGTCCATGTTCAAGTTTTTATTTACATTTAAATACTGTTAGATTACATTACAGTATGTTTAATCCCTTGTTTTTTCCATAGCTATTTATCATTTTAATGGAATGCTGCAGAATATTACATTGTGCAATGTGTTTAAATTGATAAATTGTATTAGAAAAATATTGGATAGGATTTTTAATGGTAAGTGGGGCTTTAGTAGATATATTTTCTCATTAGTGGACTAACTGCGCACAGGCTGCATGAGGCTGGAATGTTAAGAATTTTGGGATAAGCTATATTTATGACTTATTTGACTAATTAAGGCACAATTTTATCAGAAAGTTTTTCCCAGACTTTGCTGAGCAGGATGAAGGAGGAAAACTTACCCCAGTGCAGTTACTCTACAACATCAGTTGCCATAACAACTTCATGCAATACTATATTTTTACTTGAAATTCCTTTTAAGAGTCAGTTGCTGTAACAATTTGTTTCAGCTGCTAAAAGGCATGTTTCTCTTTGTGGTGGTTTCAAGGCTCTCATTACAGTAACAAAAAAGTGGTTGTGTTAATATAGACTCTTTTCATTTCAACATATGCAAAAGTTCAATAGAGTCCAAAAATAGAATTAAAGGGTGGAGGTGATGAATCGGCTATAAAATCTCTTCCAGCCTTTAGGAAAGAGGAATGGGCTTAGCTGGTGAAGGTGAACTTTATTAACAGCCTTAAGGAGAGATGCTGCTGTTACTCTGTACCTGTAATTATTGCACCCAATGGGAATCTAAAAACATGTCTTCACATTGTATATCCCACTGCCTTGCATCAGAGCCGTGACACTTAGCTTCAGCGAGAGACAGAAGCGTATTTACTTTCTAGAAGAGTTGGAGAACATCATCAGCCGGTCATCTTTCCAGTGATGCTATTGCTGTTTGAGTGAAACTGGTCCTGAATTCTTTGTTCAGGACAAGAACAGCAGAATGGAGCTTTGCCTCTTCCTAGTGTATCTGCTTCTTTAATTCATTAAATAATCGCCTTGCACTGAACGTATATTGTCTAGGTTTGGCCATGGGCATACTAGAAGTGGTAAAACAATTTTCAGGCAGCCTGGAGTGTCATCTGCTTTCAACAATAATTTAGTGGAAGACAAGGAAGGCATGATAAGAAAGTTGCTTGCTTTTATATTTAACCCTTTCCTACAGCTTTGGTGACTTGCTTTCTTCTAGGAACAGGCTGTGCTGTAGCTGCCCCTGCCCATTAACCAGCTTTGCGTTGTTATAAATCCCCCATCTGGCTTTTGGCATCTCATGGTTGAGGCAGCAATTCCTCAAACAAGTTCTTGTTCTAGTTCAGCATATGGACCTTGTTTCTGCTGGTGCCAGGCAAATAACAAAGTTTTAAGCTGTTTGGTTAATTGAGGCAGTCAAAATGTGGCTTCGTTTTCGTTGTCTCGAGGCTTCTCGGATCCACAGAGCAAGACAAGGAAATATCCCAGTGGCTTCTCCAGGTATTTCTTCTTCGAGGGATGATGTGGAGGCAGGAGAGGAATGTGCTGCCTCAGAAGCTGTCCATGTGCAGGCTTGACTGGGAAGCTGAGCTCTCATTTTAATCCTGGTGCTATTCAAGAGCCAAAGGATCATGGCCTTTCTAGCAAAGCCCTTTTAGAGTGGGGTTGTGCTGTTGAAGGTAAGAAACTGCTTTTCTTCCAGAGCAGAATAAATGCATGTTTTCTGGAGCAGGGGGAATGCAGAGAACTGAAGCTCACCTCTACTCCTTGACTCCAGAGTGGAGACATCCTAGCTGCAGGAAGGAGAAAACACCAAACCTCTTAAAAATCTTTACAGACCTCACTCCATCTCTGTGACGTGATTCTGAATGCTGGTCTGCAATTCTACAGACCTCCAAGTGGATCCTAGGCTTCCAGTATGCTTATGACTGCTTTTTCTTGTATTGTTGGTCTTTTCTTCTACTTTTTTTCTAATCCAGATTCACTCTCCTGAACTGAAAATGTTAAAGTAGTGGTTGTAACCACGACCCTTGGATTTTTAATAACAGCAGAGATAATGGTCATTTAATGCAGCCCCCTGCCTGCAGCAAAATCTTCATCAAGGTTTTCCTGCAGCCTCCCTCAGGCAGCTCATCTCATTGCTTAATTGTCTTTATGCTTTCTCACAGACTCCTATTTTAACTGTATGTCCCTCAAACTGCAACTGTGGTTTAGTTTTGTGGCTCAGGAGAGTGACCCCTTTGCAACTCGGTGTCTGTCAGCCCTGGCTGTGAAATATGGGCTGGGCCAATTATTTTGGGTGAGTAGAGATGATAGAAAAGGGCATGTCTCACCATGAAAGATGAATCATTCCTTTGCCTTTTACTCCTTGTTGTAGTAACATTATTCCTGAGGAATTTTTTGCTATTTTTGTGTTTGTCAGATGCAATTCCATCAGAGTTATAAAGGAATTCAGCACGAATTAGTGGCCACTTAACGTTCTAGAAAGCTGCGATGTAAATGTACTCCGTGATCTCATCTACAACTCGCTCCTCAGCGGATGCTTCAAGGTAGATTTTTTTTCTAAAGTGGTCATAAATTGCAACCAGTCATTGGACTCCCTCCAGTCCTAGAGCAATTACTGGGCCAGTTCAGCTGAAGGGTTTGATCAGGTGTTTTACTAGCAGGATTTTATTTCACTAAATGAACATCTTCTAAAGAACCAGGAATGTAATATTTACACGTTAAAGTGCTGCTGTAATGGCACTGCATTTAACTTCACTAGGAGACCAGGAATCCCGTGGTAAAATGCCTGATAACTGCTGCATTTACCAGGGGAATGAATTTATAGCAATTGAATTCCTCCAGCAGAACAAAGGCTGTATTATGAAAGCACCCTCTTCTCTCCCACAATGGCTTCAAGCCAGTCCTGCTCCTTGCTCTTGGAGACAATGCGGTGTTGCTTTGCGTCGTTGTAGTTGTTGCCTTGACCCACTGGCTGCCTGAAAGTATTTTGGATAAGTAAAGAAGAGGAAGGATGTCATCCTTCTGTTTTACCCTCTGCAGGTTATGTATGACTTAGTCTCATTTGGAAATTCTGGGAGATGTTCTCCAGGGAAAGCATCTATTACGTGCAAGTAGTGATGTAGGTGGGGCTGAAATCCACCTTCTTCAGCCTGGAGTACTCATCCTCTCGCTGAGCAGGAGTGCCTGTGATGGAGCTGCAGAGGTTTCCAAAGACCATCTCTCACCCCTGGAACATCCCATTTCCCCCTTGCTGTGACTGAGTCTTGGCACGAGCATGGTCACACCACACCACCGAGCCATATTTACTTCTGGCTTGCATTAGCCACATCTGTATAAATTACTTGTGTTTAGCTGTGCGGCTTCCCTTTCCCTCTTTTCTTCTATTTGTATTAATATTAGCTAATTATTGCTTTTACTATTAGGTCATGTGTTGTAAATACACTAAATGCAGTACACATCCTGCATGTGGTGGCTTGTGTGCTAATGCCTCCATTCTGCCTCTTAACATGCAGCCTAATTGCCTACTTGCACTGCACTGCCTGACATGCCTTTTTGGGGGGGATAATTGCTCCCGAAGTCTCAGTGTTTTAATGTAGTCAGTATTACATGGTCTAGCTAAAAATTGTTCAAAACAAACCTTGGGTTCTGTCCCAGATGAAATCATGTGAGAGCTTCCTAGGAAAAGCAGGGAGGTTTTCCTCCAGCCTCTCCTCCTTCTTTCTCCTCTCCTCCTTCTTTCTCCTCTCCTCCTTCTTTCTCCTCTCCTCCTTTTCTTTTCTTCATCCTCCTCTCTTCCCTGCAGTTCACTGTGCTGGGATTCCTGGGGTTGCAGAACCCCCTTGGAACAGAGCTCTGCGACAGCCCCGAGGCATCACTCTGCTGCCTGCATCCACGGGTGGCTGTGAGCTGAGTCAGTGACAACATGGTCACTAGTGAAAAATCTTTTTAATTATTTAAGTGGTGGTAAACGCTTGCTCTTATTGGTATGGGCATAAACTGTAGCTACACTAATTTTCCTCTTTAATCTCCTCTGGAAGAGCTGAATGCCTGCTCTCCTTGCTGTTGTGTTTCCCTGAAGAAAGAGGCTTTGAAGAAGTCTGTTCCCTGCTCAGGATGCTGGTGGGTATGAGTCCCTCAGCAAACAAGTTTCAGGCTTTTCCCCTAAAAGCACTTGACAGTTATTTGTGAGTGTGATGTCAAGACAGCCTAATGGGAGAGATGTGCCCCATTCAGTTTTAAACCAGGCAGCCCTGCAAGCTTCCCAGGTGTGATGTTAGTGCTGATTTTGCCTTTTTTTTTTTTTTTTTTTTTTTCACTTTCCATCTGGGAGATGGAATAAAGCAGAGCCCTGGTTTGCCTTTCACAAGGAGACTGTCTCCTCTACTGCCAGCTCCAAAAGAAACATTCCTGTTGCTTTTTATGGGACCTTTAGCTTCCCCCTCTCAGGCTGATAATGTGGAGACTGCTCCTTTGCAGGGGAGTGCTTTGTGTATAGATGGGTTCACTTAGAATAGAATCACAGAACGGTTTGGGTTGTAAGGACCTTTAAAGGTCATCTAGTCCAACCCCCTGCACTGAGCAGGGACATCTTCAACTAGATCAGGTTGCTGAGAGCCCCAAGGTCCAACCTGACCTGGAATGTTTCCAGGTATGGGACATCTACCACCTCTCTGGGTAATCTATGCCTATGTTTCACCACCCTCAGTGTAAAAAACTTTCTCCTTATATCTTGTCTAAATCTCCTTCTTTTAGTTTAAAACCATCACACCTTGTCCTGTCACAACAGACCCTGCTAAAACTTCGACAGCTGACTATGGTATAGGTGAGGTGCACACGCTTAGCCATATTGCTACAGAAGAGCTCCTTTTCCTTCCTTTCCCACTCTGGGACAGAGCAGAACATATGTGCTGTTACCTCTTAATTCTTCTGCAGAGAGTTAGGACTAATGAAAACCTTTCAAGGTTTCTGATGTGAGAAGCAGCTGATGTTGCATGCTAGGAAACAAAAGCTGGTTACTACTTCCAGTAACAGCAGTGGTGAAAAAGCTTGAGACCTCCTCCTAGGGCAGGTGATACTCTTCTTTGCTTAACTAATTGCATGGGCTCTGCATACCTAGATGGTAATGAGGGACTTGAGTGCTGGTGTACCCTTTAAATAACAGAACATTGAAGAGTCATTGCTTTCATGTTTGTCTGCTTCCTTCTAATTATTGAAGGCAGCTGACTTTAAAGCATAGGCCATTTCCTCCCCTTCTTGCATGGGGTCATAACAGCTTGTTTATACACCCCTAAGCTGGTTTGCTGCAACAGATTGTGACTTTAAATAGAAGGTTGCTAAGAGTGAGGTAAGGGTGCTGGGAGAAATGAGCTTTCTCCAAACAAGTCACTTGGTATTTAGGGGAGATGGGAACAGCAGGCAAGAAAGCATCAGTGGAGAGGTGAAGGCTGGGCAGCTACCGCCAGCGGTTGATGTAATGAGATATATGTGTTCTGTTAGAAAGCAGAGGGTAGTGTGATTGGAGCTAGCTCTGTCCTGGGAAAACCTCTACCAGGTTTTTCCTGGACCATCTCACGAGACTGCACCATTACTAGTTATTTATTCATCCTTGGCAAATGCCAATAGCTCCTGTTTGGCATTGGGCTGAATATCAAAATATCAAAAAAGTTGATTCATTGACATAAAAAACAAAACAAAACCTACACTGGACAAATGCTAGAAAATGTGTTGGTAAAGAGGTGGACTGAGTGATGAACATATTTTCTGTATCATATTTCTCTGACTCATATGGTCCTAGCTTAGTGCAGATTTTATTATCTTATCAAACAATTAATTACCTAGATCCTTTAATTTCATATATATACAGTTTGAGATTGTTGGTTTTGTCTTCAAATGCCTCTTATCCTCTCCCCAGTCGACTGTTGCTGCTAAATAGATGGGATTATTTTCTTGGTGGCCATGCCAGATTTATTTACACTGCTAAGCCTGCTCTAGGAGTCAGGGTAAAGACAACTATCAGACTATCAAATTTAGCTTTACCCCCTTGGATTTAGTCCCTGGCAGGCTTTTTCTAAAGTCTTAGGAAGAAAAATTCATTAGATGAACCTTAGCATGATTTTTCCATGGCTTTGATTTTAATCAAAGTGCAGATTTGAAATTGTTTTATCGTTAGAATCTGTTGTCTGAGCGTCAGTGCAAAGCAATTCCCCCTGCTTGGTGCAGAGGTGCATCCTGTGTGCTTAGCTAAATCCCAGACTGAGAGAGTACAACAGCAGAAAGGGTAGAAATTAGCCTCTGAGGCTTGCAAATGCACTGCAGGCTGATGTCTTTCTGCATTTCAAGGACCTAACTTTGGTTGGAAGGCTATTATTCTGCTTCTCCATAATGGGCAAACTAATCAATTAAAATGGTCCATTCTTAAGCCATTGCAGAAGGGAAGGTTTGTTGTGACTGCCTTATGAGGTCTGAAGGAAGTGAGTTAAACCTAACAGCCTTTTATCTCCAAATCTGGAAAATCAAGGCAGTGTTTTACCCAGGTACCTGGGAGCATAGTGAAGAGACGTTCCGGGGAAGCTCTTTAGTAGGTTACTAAAGAGTGTTTTTGCATAAGGTGCTGGAGTTGTTTTCCTCTGAAGACCAATTTATCCAAGCCCCAGTGACTGCAGCGAGCCTGTAACTCCCAACCCTCAGGGCTGCAGCTCAACATCCCTCCTAACAGGAGCTGCTGTGGGGACTCAGAGGAGAGCTGGAGGAGGCTCAACCATGTCCACCAGACCTGCTCTACCTAAAGATGGAAGCCTGTGTGTTTAAGAGCTTGTGTGCCTGTGTTTTCTATAATACTTCCCAGTGAGATCCACCCTGGGTGCATGCCTTTGAATTTTAAAGAGCTTTGCTTTTCAGGTCAGTGCGGTGCCTAACTGGTACCCAACTTCCTTATGAATGAAAAATCATAAATAAAGTAGAGTAAGGCTGTCTGCATGCCTTGGGTGAGGCTGGGAGGCTGGCTGACCACAGCAGCGTCCTTTGGGTAAGTATAGCCTTCAGCTCCTAGGGCTGCAGGTAACCTTCTGCCTGCCCAAAATCTGCTGCTTAACAGAGAGCAATTTTCTTTGCTTGCAGGCAGGGCGAGGTCAGAATGTCCTGTCACTGGGACTGGTATGAATCGAGAGTAATTGGGTTGGAATTGGTGGTTGCAGTGAAGTAAGAAGTGGAGTAAGGCAGAGGTGAAGCCAGACCCTAATGAAGGTTTCTGCCAGCTCGCTGGATTCTGCATAGAGATCAGCACTTCCAGCAACAAAAGAAAGTAGGTCAGTGCCAGGTCCCCCTCCCCGCCTGCGCGCTGGAAGCACATGTGTTGGATTACACGCCTGCAGATTGAAGCAGAAGAGACTCTGATGGTGTTTTTTTCTCCTTTGGGATGGTGCATGCAGAAGCAGTTCGGCACTTAACGGCGTGCCAGTGCAGTCCCTCTCACCATGCCTTTTCTGCTGGAGCTGCTGCATCTCTGATGCTTGGGGAGCTCAGGGACCTGTTTGCATGTCAGTGTGACAGAGGGGCAGCTGCCCTCATTCCACAGCAGCCTATCGATGGTTTGGGGAGGGTGCAAAGCTGGTGATGGTACCTGGGTGTGGTCCTGGTCCCTGCCTATCCCCTGGTACCCTGATCCTATGCCTTTCCTTGCCTTGCTGCAGCCGTGAAGCTCCAGTTCTAGTTGAATGATTATCCAACACGTTAATTGGGACTCCTGCTATGATTAAAAAGAAATTTCAGATTAAGCCTGCCATGCTGTATAGCTCAGGAAGAAAACATCTCTTTATAAGCACAGCAGGAATGTGGGGACTCCATTATTACTATTTTCTTTTAACTTTGAAGAAGCTGGCTCTCGCTGCTGTTTTGACCACAAGGAGACAAGTGCAGCAGTCACTCCACTATGGTCAAAGCTAAGCGGAAGGAATGCTTGCAGGGAGATAAAATTGCAGGGTGTTCTTCCTTCTTTTTTTCCCTTAATGTGATAATCATAATGGATTTATCTCTGTAGACTTCAGATCCTTCCTACATGGGTTTCCATGTGCTCTGCCCTTCTTGGGCAGAGCTCAGAGTAACTAGTAGGTTGTACAAACTAGGTGAGTGGACAAGAATGGTCCCAGCCCCCAGGAACAGAATACAGCATTTAGCATATTTAATTAGTTATACAACCCTTACAGTGCCATGGTTGGGCAGCTCTGAAAGTGTCTTCAGCTTGCCATGTCCCCAGAGAAAGTCCTCAACTGAGCAGCATTTGGTGGTTTGTCCTGCTTTGTTAATTGGAAGGACACTGATGGCCAGATTTCTGAGACTAACAGTGACCTATTCAACTCAAATATTTGCTCTATTTACTTTCATTTTTGGAAGGCTGTAATGTAATTTTCAGTCAAAATCCATCCCTCCTTCACTAAATGCTGCCTTCTGATGGGGAACATCATCTGGGGATGTCTTCTCAAATGAAGCTTTCAGCCTGCGGTGTTGTAGGTAGGACCTGCTGTAAATCCCTCCTGCACAGCGGGAGCACCAGGAGCCTCACCATGCCCATCACACAGCAGGGGACCAACTCCAGCCCTTCCACAACACCAGGAGATAACTGTGGATGTTCAATAGCTGAGTAGGAAACACTGCAGGTCTGCAGCATCCTGGCCCTGCCTCTACTCTGTGCCAGACTCACTGAGTTGGTACATGAGGGCAGTGGTAGATTATCCCCTGCTGCTCTTGCCCCCTTTTTTTTTTCCCCCCCTTTAAACTTACGTTTTGGTGTTCCTGCTGAAGCAGCATGAGGTGAGTAAACTCCAGTGCTCAAAATAAGAGTGGATAAGCTCAGTTTACTTGCATTTATTCATGACTTCACCACTCCACTGGGGCCTGAAAATCAGAGCCAAAAAGAACTGCAGTGAAAATTGGCCTACATGCAATGGCTTTAAATAATCTGCCCTTTTGCTCTAGTTCTGTGTTGAGATGTGCTGGAAGCTTGAGGAACTGGGATCTGACTTGATGTAGGAGCTGCTTTTTGTTTTCTTGCTCTGGTGTTTGAAGCTGTTGTTGTTTTTTCTGTATATAGTGTAACTTGGGGGAAGTTATGCAGTGGAGGGAAAGAAAAAAATCTGAGAATTGCTGCATTTTGTGCATGACTTGAAATTATCAGGAATAGCACAACAAATTAGCTTTTATTTCCAAACATGTGAAAAAAATAGAAATGATTACCATATGTCACAAATATTGACACCCAGGGACAGGGTGTAGTATTGGACTAAACCCTGTTGTTCCACTGGAAGGAGAACAGTTCATGTTAATAGGGAATTCTTGTTTGCACTTGCATTTTTGCAGGCTGTTAAGGCAAATATGACTCCCAGATGACACTCAGTACATGCACATGCCTGACACTTGCACCAGTCAGGGAAGAAGTCACGCAAGCCATCGGAGAGCTGAGTGCTCTGGGTGAGGGTTGGCTTCAGCATATGAGCAGAAATAGAAATAGATCCATCTGCAAACCAGGTCATCGCTGCTCTTGTGCTTTTTCTCTTGGGCCTCCTTGAATCACATCATGATTTCTTCCCCCCCACCCCAGCTCCCTGCAGCTGGGATTACTTTTCACATACTCTGCTCACATAATTGCCTCCAATAATTTCTCAGCTGGCTTTCCTTCATTCTTTGGTCACATTTGACTCTCTTCCCTGGGTGTTATTTCCCCTTCACAAGCCTGTATGTCCCTATGCTCCTGCCTTGTCTCTCACTGGTCCAATCTTGAGGGTTCCCATCTCCCTTCCCAGAGATCCATGTGACTGATGGTGAAATGTTCCTTAGCGTGCTGCCCTGCTCACTCTCACAGATGCCCTTGGCTGGTCTCAGTGCTGCTCCCCACACGGAGTCCTTGGGGGCTGTGGGGAAGCAGCTCCTAAAAGGATGTGGGAAGATGGAGTATCACAGGGGGAGAAGATGCTGTCAGGCAGGGCTGCTCCATGTCACTTTATCTGGATCCTGGCACCAAAGTTGCAGGGCAGTGCTGTGCTGGCAGCAGCACTATAACCTCTGTGGAGGGGAATGTGGGAGGTTTCCCATGTGTGCTCTGCAGAAAACCCTTCCAGCCACCCAACAGAGGTGGTGGTCAGGATCCTGCCTTGCTGGCTGAAATGGCAGCGAGTGGAGGCAAGCTGTTAGCATCCTGTGCTATATTTAGTTCAGGTTTAACAGGGGCTCCATATGCGTGTGTTCTCTTGTTTCCTTTTGCTTTCTATGTGCTAAGTAGATGCAGGAAAGAGTGGAGAAGTCTTTCCACGACAGCAAGGGCACAATTGTGCTGCTTTCCTTTGTGGGGCTGCTTCCCTAAGCTGTTCCTGTAGAAAAGCTTTAGTGTAAGAGCTGGAGAGGAGCAAGTGTCCCAAGGTCTCCTTTAGTCAGACACCCCTGGAAATTTCATGAGCAGCAGAAGGTTCTCCTGGGAACAGGGCACACAGGACTGTGAAACAGCATGCTGCAGGCAGCTGACTATGTTTTGATGGGTTTTGGATGCTTGGTCTTTCTTAGGTGTGGGCCTTTGGCAGGGTGTGTGCCAAAAAGGTCACTCTGTGTTTCCATCTAAATTATTGCTTTTGAAAGTTTTATGTTTCAGAATGGGGTTAAGGTACGAGTTGAACATAAGACAGATACTCTCTGAACTCCCAGGACGGTTAAACAGAGCTTATTCTGAGGACATGAGGGCATGCAAGGCAATTTATGAGACAACTCACCTAGACAAGCATATGGAAGAAGATAAGACCTTTGGTTACAAGATATTTTAGCTGTAGAAGGATTGACTGAGGAAATAACTATGAAAACCTTTTCCAGGGAGAGCAATTTGTGGGTACTATTGAGAAATCAGGTCTCAGAGAAGTTTCACTAGGTCTGTAGAAAACAAACAAACAAAAAAAACCCCAACAAAACCCAAGTCACACTTGCAGGCTTGAAGTAGAGGTGTTAAATCTTGGCTGTGAGGTAGGGAAGGGGTAGCACCAAGTCCTGTGCTGAGGATGCTGCAGTACCTGCCTGCAGGAACCACGGGTGGAGGGGGATCACATGAATCTGTTGCAGCTCAAAGGGAATCCATCTCTGGGGATGGCAACCCTTGCTGGGAGTGGGATCTGCTTCTCTGGGAAATAAAGTGTACACATGCAGGGGAGAGAGTGGAAATCTCTCCTGGTGAATCAGGAAATAACCAAGAATTTTGCTATCCATGACAGCCTCAGAAATCCACAATCTGCCATATGAACAATAGTCTACATTAATGGAAGTGGTTTGCTTTTGACCCTGCATGGCAGAGCAGCCTCTGAAAAGCAGGAGGTGAGCTTTTACTGTTTCCACCTGATTTTCGTTCTCTTCCCTCTCCATTTTTCTGTTATCTTCTGTCTCCAGGGCACGTTTGGGCAGGTGGCTGCAGGCAGCCTCGTGGGGGATAGTAGGACCTGGTTTGGGCAGGATGGAGGTGACAGAGCTGGACACTATGCCTAGAGCTGTTCTGGTTGCCAGAACATTGTTGTTAATCATGATTTGGTATTTAGGCAGCAGCAAGGTGCTGCCGTAAGTGTCAGCTGTAGGTACAAAATAGCTCCCGTCTTCGGAGCTTCAGGATACCAGGGATGCCTTTCATCATTGAGTGAGAGCCAGGGTCGGGTTGCAAACCCCTGACTTCTGCTTGGACCCAAGGTCGCTTTCCCTGGGTGATGACCTGAGTCTTTCCATCTAAATGAGATGCGTAACTTTAAACCCATGATTTAGCATCACCTTTTACATGGAAAACACAGAATTCAAAGCATCTGACAGGTACTGCAGTGTGTTGTGAGAAGGATACTGCAAACAAATTCAGAGAAGAGATGGCAAAGAGAACAGAAATTTTGAGTAATTTTAGGAAGTCTTTTCCAAAGCAGATGACAAACAACATCTGCCTGACCCTCTGCCTGTCTGTAGCACAAGGGCTTTGACAAGAAACTCCCTGAGAACAAGGAATGCAGGAAGCTGTCCATAAATCAAAAGCACCCAGACTATCACATTTGTTTATTACTTGGGCTTGTGCTGCTGTGTTGGAGTCATGTAACTATTTTGTTTCGTTTCTTCTAGCTGTGTTCCCCCCCCCCCCCCTCCAAAAAAAGAAAAAAAGAAAAAAAAAAAGGAAAAAAAGAAAAGAGATTTGTTGGAGCATAAGTGTACTGTTGCCTCTATCCTTTGATTCCTTCTGGGCTGTTGTGGTTTTTTTTCTAGAAGATAGAGAGTGAGCTGTGGTGGAGCTGGTGGTGCTAATGTTCTGCATCAAGAGTGAAATAGCCTAGAGATGTGCAGTGAGAGCAGGGGCGTGTGCCCTAAATAGAGAGGGGTTAAACAGGGCTTATTTGGAGGAAAGGAATAATTTGCAGCTTGCGTGAAGCAGTAATATTCTTTTGTGCATTATTTACCCAGGAACATCTGCTAATACATATACATCCTCCGGTGCGTGTAAACAACTTGTGCAGGAAGAGGATTAGGAGATTTATAAAAAAATTAGAAGTGAGTTAAAAGGGCAATTAGAAGAGCAGAAAAGAGATATTGAGCAGTGAATTAGGGAGGATATTTTAACACACGATCAGAGCTTCTCGAGACATATTCAGAGCAGAGAGAAGGTAAAAGAGAAAATTGGCCAATTACGAAATGATAGCAGGGAATTGGTGACATGGGAGAAGGTAATGGCTGATTTGTTAAACAGTTATTTTGATTCTGTTTTCACAAAGGAGGAAGGGGATGGAGGGCAGCTCCGGAAAGGACTGGGGTTGTGTGGAGGAGAGAGCGAGGATGAGCTGAGAAGCCTGCAGAGGGATAAAGATGCATCTGCAGAGCGGCTGGGAGTGGGGAGAATTTCACTCATATTCACAGGGTGGGGAAAATAGTGGATTTTAGTGAGTGACTCCTTATAGCAATGAGCTGGGTAGTGAGGGGCTTGCCTTACAACACTTGCTTTTGTTCACATTTATGTTGCTTTTGAGCAGGAACCAGGGACTGAAGTGGGAACTGAAATGAAAGATCTTTCCCTGCTTTGAAAGCTGTTTCTCCAGGAGAGGGGAGGGTAAAGTATATTAGCAGACAGCGAGATGGATGGGGACTCTGGAGGGATGCTGCTGCTCCTGGACCTGCTTGCGTGTGGGTAGAGAGGTGGTTTGGCTCACCAGAGATGCCACTGTAACACCTTCCCAAAAGCACAAGTGCAAAATGTCCTCCCTGCCCTGTTCTCATAGTTGCTTTTGCTTCCATCTGTAACCCACAAACTCCAATGTGATCAGCAACACAAAAGTATCTTTGTAACCACCATTCCTTCAGGATTGTCTGCTGTTGGTGATGTGGTGTTTCACCACAGCAGTTTTGAGCTTGAGGGCTGCTGGATGTGTTAAGAGAGAAGAGAGCTAGTGGGACAGAGGAATGGTCTCAACCTACAAGATGTCAAGGAGATAGTTTGTGACGGAGAGGGAAATATACTTGGTCGTGCAATGGGAAATGGAATCTTGGAATTGTTCCTAAGGGTGTGGCTGAAGCTAAGAGAAGGAAAGCAGGAGACCTGCATGGTTAAGTAGGCAACTGCTGGGCAAACTCAAGCAGAAGAAGAGAGTCTACAGATCATGGAAGGAGGGGCTGGCTACATGGGAAGAGTATAAGACTGTTGTCAGAAGTTGTAGGGTGGCAACTAGGAAAGCTAAGGCCTTTCTGGAATTAAACCTTGCAAGGGAGGTCAAGGACAATAGGAAGGGCTTCTTCAAATATGTTGCAGGAAAACTAACACTAGAGGCAATGCAGGCCCTCTGATGAGTGAGGTGAGTGCCTTGGTGACGGATGATAAAAAGAAGGTGGAGATACTGAATGCCTTCTTTGTCTCTGTCTACACTGTTAGAGACTGTCCTCAGAGGCCTCAGACCCCTGAGCCCCCAGATGATGTTAGGATAATGGAAGAGTTTTCCTTAGTGGAAGAGGACTGGCTTAGGGAGCAGTTAAGCCATCTGGACATCCATAAATCTATGGGTCCTGATGGGATGCACCCATGGCTATTGAGGGAGCTGGCAGAAGTCATTGCCAGGCAACTCTCCATCATCTTTGGTAGGTTGAGGGGGACAGGAGAGGTGCCTGGGGATTGTTGGAAAGCAAACATCACTCCAGTCTTCAAAAAGGGCAAGGAGGAGGAGCCGGGTAATTCTAGACCGGTCAGCCTCACCTGCATCTCTGGAAAGGTGATGGAACACTTTATCCTTGACTCTGTCTCTAGGCATATCAAGGATAAGGGGGTCATTAGGAGCAGTTAGCATGGGTTTACCAAGGGGAAGTCACGTTTGACCAACCTGATAGCCTTTTATGAGGACATAACCAGGTAGATAGATGATGGTAGAGCAGTAGACGTTGTTTATCTTGATTCCAGTAAAGCAACTGACACTGTCTCCCACAGCATCCTTGCGGCTAAACTGAGGAAGTGTGATCTGGCTGATTAGGTAGGGAGCTGGGTTGTGAACTGGTTGAAGGACAGAAGTCAGAGTTGTGGTCAATGGGTTGGAGTCTAGTTGGAGACCTGTGTCTAGTGGAGTCCCTCCGAGGTCGGTACTGTGACCAGTGCTTTTAAATATATTCACTGAGAGCCTGGCTGAGGGAACAGAGTGTGCTGTCAGCAAGTTTACTGATGACACTAAACTGGGTGGAGTGGCTGACACACCAGAGGGTTGTGCTGCCATTCAGCAAGACTTAGACAGGCTGGAGAGATGGGCAGGGAGAAATTGAATGAAATTCAGCAAGGCCAAGTGTCCAGTTTTGCACCTGGGAAAGACCAACCCCATGGATCTGAATAGGTTGGGGACTGAGCTGTTGGGTGCAGTGAAGGGGAAAGGGATCTGGGGGTCCTGGTAGATGGAAGGATGACCATGAGCCAGCAGTGTGCTCTTGTGGCCAGGATGGCCAATGGGATTCTGGGGTGTATTAGAAGGGGTGTGGTTAATAGGTCAAGGGAGGCTCTTCTCCCCCTTTACTCTACCCTGGTGAGGCCGCATCTGGAATATTGTGTCCAGTTCTTGGCCCCTCAGTTGAAGAAGGATAGGGAACTGCTGGAAAGAGTCCAGCACAGAGCCAGGAAGATGATGAAGGGGCTGGAACATCTTCCTTATGAGGGAAGGCTGAGGGAGCAGGGTTTCTTTAGCTTGGAGAAGAGACTAAGGGGTGACCTCATTTATGCTTTTGAATATGTGAAGGGTGGGTGTCAGGAGGATGAGGTCAGGCTCTTCTCAGTGAAGCCCAGTGACAGGACAAGGGGCAATGGCTGTAAGCTGAAGCATAGAAGGTTCCATGTGAATACAAGAAAAAAATTTTTCCCAGTTGAGGTGCCAGAGCACTGGCACAGACTGCCCAGAGAGGCTGTGGAGTCTCCTTCTCCGGAGATATTGAAAACCACTCTGGACATGTTTCTGTGTGACCTGGTCTAGGGAACCCTGCTGTGGCAGGGCATCAGACTAGATGATCTTTCGAGGTCCCTTCCAAATCCTAACATTCTGTGATACTGTGATACACAGATGGCTGATTTAGGGAAGGGTGGACCTGAAGGACCACAAAGAAGTGTTGTTTAGCATTCAAGAAACATGAAGTGATGCTTTGCTTCTGCTCTGTTCCACATCACAGAGCAACTTTCTGAGACAAAAGATATAATTCAGAGTTGGTGCTGAGGGGGCAGAAGTGTTGTCTGGGAAATGATGGACAATATAGGAAAAACTGTGGGCTTGTGGTCTTGGTTAAGACTGATAAACTAAAAATTTTTTCTCGATATCTGAGAAGTGTTTGGTTTTCATCCTGCCTGGGAGGATAAAAGGGATGCAGTGTCATATGGTTTGTGTTTTCAAAGCATGTATGAAAAGCTTCGTATTAGCAATTACAGGATGAAACTGTGGAAAAGTGGCACAATGGAGAGAAAATTGGCTCCGACTCAGGAAACGGGATTCTGCTGCCTGGGGTGAGTTTCCAGAGGCACAGTCTGGGGTCTCTTCTGGGTTCTCTAGCTTTTTTTTTTTTTTTTTTTTTTGCCTTTTTTTTTTTTAATGGAAGGGATTTGCATGAAGAGCCCAAAATTAGAGCATTAAAGCTCACTGATGTAAAGAAAGGGAAGGCAGCAATAGCAACAGGGACTGGTCTCGTCTGCCAGAGCAGCACATGGTGCGGGTGGCAGACCAGGGAATGCTGAAGGAATGGGAAACCAATGAGCAAATAAATGCTCAAGTGACACATTTCCCAAGGGAGACATTCAGGGCTTGCAGCCGAGCTGTGGGGAGCTATCAGCAACATCTAGCCACACTGGCAACAACAGGCAGACTCTCTGCTCCCACCCAGGGGAGGGAAATTGATGCAGGCCCAAAGGCTGAGCTTCTGATAGTGAATGGCTTCAGTTCACAGCCCATCGCTCCTAACTGGGAGGGGGTATGGTGCCATGGCTGGGGGAGCCTGGGTGGAGCTGTGCAGCCTGGGGGGTGGAGAGGTGGGTTTAGCTTGATAGAATCAGAATAATTTAGGTTGGAAAAGACCTTTTAGATCATCAAGTCCAACCATACACCTAACCTTGCCAAGTCCATCACTAAACCGTGTCCCTCAGCACCACATCTCCATGTCTTTCTAATCTTTCCAGGCATGGTTACTGCACCACTTCCATGGGCAGCCTGTGCCAGGGCTTGACAATCGTTTTGGGGAAGCCTTTTTTCCTCATAACCAACCTAAACCACCCCTGGAGCAATTTGAGGCCACTTCCTCTAGTCCTATTTCTTGTTACCTGGGAGAAGAGACCAACCCCCACCTTGCTCCAACTCTTCCAACCTCCTTTCCAGGAGCTGCAGAGAGCAAGAAGGTCTCCCCTGAGCCTCCTCTTCTCCAGGCTGAACAATGCTAGTTCCCTCAGAAGCTCTTCTAGATACTTCACCACCTTCATTGCTCTTCTCTGGACATGTTCCAGCAACTCAATGTCTTGTAGTGAGGGGCCCAAAACTGAACCCATTATTCAAGGTGTGGCCTCACCAGTGCCAAGTACAAAGGGATGATCACGGCCCTAATCCTGCTGGCCACACTCTTGCTGATACAAGCCAGGATGCTGTTGGCCTTCTTGGCCACGTGGGCACACTGTTGGCTCATGTTCCACCACTGTTGACCAGCACCCCCAGGACCTTTTCCACTGGGCAGCTTCCCAGCCACTCTGCCCCAGGCCTGTAGCATTGCTTGGGTTTGTTGGGACACAGCTGCAGGACCCAGCACTTGATCTTTTTGAATCCCATCCCATCGGCCTCAGCCCATCAGTCCAGCCTGGCCAAACAGGTGCATGTGGACCACTGCCCAGCATTGCCTCAAAGTGGCCATGGTGCTAACCACTACCTTGGGGGTTCAGCCCTTTATCCCAGGGACCTTCCTCTAAAACTTTTGATGTCTGAGAACAATTCTAATTAAATCCCAAATTTCTCCAAGTTCTCTTCAGCCTGAACCAGACAATCTCTGGCAAGCCATGGTTATACCTGCATCCGCTCAACTGGAGAGATGTGTGCTTGGAGGTTGTGGGAGTGCTGCTTCAGAGAAGAGGAGATTTGTGGCAGCTCTCAGAGCAACATTCAAAATGCATGAAGACATGCTGTATGAAGGGATTGGGGAAAAACCACACAAGTGAACCGGGGGCCATGGTAGAGCTGAACCATGCAGATGGGATGTTAGTTATTGAGGCTAAGTGTCACAGCATGCCATAAAAATTTAGTTTATCCTCAAAGAGCTGTGGTTGTGGAGGAAAGATGGGCAGAGGGAGGGATGACAGTGAGGGGAAGGCAGGAGGAACATCAGAAACCTATAGTCCATGTCAAGCACCACCTCCTATTTAGCAGTGTATCATATCTCCTTTCTGTTTTTTAAACAGTAGCCTTTATTGCTAGGAGTTAGAGCACTTGATTGACAAGGCTTGTAATACACCATGGAGTTGCCTTTATTTTTTCCTACATGTTAAAGGAAAAGATACTAAAAATACAATTATGGTTTTGAGCCAGGTATAGTCTGTTCTAATAGAATTCATCTCAAAGCCTATCCATTGCTCCTGCTGCACCCAAATCATTTATAAAACATTAGCATTTCCTGTGCTGACATTTCACTCCTATATTACAGGAGTTACACATAGACTTAAAAAAAATTAATAAAGTGCCTTCTCTTCTTCATTTTCCCACTGAGAGCTTTGATTTCCAGAGTATGAAATGAAATAACCAACATAACAACATTCTCCACTTCTAAGGGACAGTGCCAGACTCATTCAGTTGCTATTGGTTATAGAGAGTAGGACGTGAGGGAGCTATTTCAGATCACGGATTATTTGTTCTGGCTGCATTGGACATCCCTTTAGTGGAGTTTTAGAACCCTGTAGACAGAAAAGTTTGGGTAGGAGCTGGAAGGGAAAGGGCTTGATGAAATAACCTCTTCCTTTCTCCTCCCACAGCTACTCCTTCTATTCCCCAAGAAGGGTATTTAAAACTGAAGCAGCCAAGCCTCTGCTCCTCCTCCCTTGCAAGATGGACAGGAGACACCTTGCCCACCCCCAGCTGCCTGCTCACTAGCACCCAGCTGTTCTTAAAAAGAAGAGCATTGGGGAATTTTCTTCTTTATTTTTTTTTAACTTGGGGGTTTCCCTTTTCATTTCCAGATGCCTCCAGGGGATCTGCTGCTGCATAAATACCCTCTTCCATCCCAAAAGAGGTTAGCAGAGCTGATTTCCCAAGCTCTCATGTTTTTCCTGAAGCTAGTGGTGTGTCTGATGGAAAATACAAGCCATTTCGTTTGGCCTTTCCAGCCCCACACATCAGCTAGGGACTAGAAACATGCCACCTCTGGGATGATAGAGCTACAAAATAAAGAGCAGCCTTTTCTTGTCCAAGATCACTTTTATTTCCCTTGTTTCATTAACTTCAGTGTCTGTTTGGTCTCACAGATCCACGCTGACAAGGAATTCACACCGAATGCAAGATTTGGGCAGCACCATCCCGAGCCCCTGGGCTGCTGTTGGTGATGCAGCCAGCTCTGCCATACCCCTGACCACCAAATACATCCCTCTGCCACAGGGTTTAATTCAGTACAAGGGGAGAAAGCAGATCTGCCCCTTCTCCACCTAGCCAGAACCCCTTTATTTGGCTCTCCTGGACCACTTTTCTCTCCTATCACAGACTAGAAACTCTGGGCACTGTGCTTCTCACTGATCCTCCACGAGCTGTAGTTTCCCCCTTCCAATGACACAAACTCTTCCTTATAAGAAACAAAACCTCTCTTGATGCTGTCAGGACTGCTCCTCGCTGCCCCGGTGAAAACCTTAGCCCAGCTATAAAGGTCCTCACAACACCCACATGGCTGAGGAGCCCCTTTCTGCCTCCAGCCCTCTAAAAGCCCCTTTTGTCCCTGGGGCCTCGCAGCACTCTCTGGNCCCCCCCCCCCAGTTACAAATTAGGATGTAAAGGTGAGTTTTGTCTCTCTGGATGTGGACTTTGCTGCATCACACACAACCAGCCCTCCCCACCCCTCCCACAGTTTAGTGCTCTGAATTGCTGAGAACATTGGTCCACTGTGGTCCCCACACACGCACTGAGCCCACCCGATGGCTTTCAGCATCTCTAGGCACTGCTGCCGGTTTGTTTTCTTGAGGAAAAAAAAGCAAAACAAAACAAAACAAAATTGTATACTGGTCTGCTATAAATTCAACAATACAATCCTTAGTTCTGAAGATATAGTTTCCGTATAGTTTATAAACATTGTAATACATACATATGGATAATTGAGGGGAAGGGAAAGCCTGTGCATTTGTTGGGGTTGGTTTGGGGTTTTTTTCCAGATGTGTGAGCATGGTTACAAAAAACTCCACCTCCTGTGGGTACCTCATTTCTTTGTGTGTTGGGTTTTTAGTTGGGTTTTGTTTGTTTGTTTTTGTTTAATTCCACCTCTAATCAGTCTTTCCTTTGGTTGTTGGCTACTCCAAAACCAGCAGGCAAGCCCTGTTCTGCTGTAATGCCTGAGATATTCAGGGGGTTGAGATTGTCTTCTAAGAGATTCCCATCCAACTTTGGCCTCTGGGTTTGGAGCCAAAAGGGTTAAAACTTGGGAGAACCAATGTTCGTCTTACATTGGTATCAGTGTCCTCAAACTTGCTTTCAGAGAAACAGTGTAGGCTTCATTGGTGATCATTTTTACAGCAATTATGTTCCTGTCAGAAATTGCAGGGGTCCTTCAGGGCGCTCAGGGGTGAACAGGATCTCACAAGAGCACAGACGCAGTCCATTTGTCCTCTTGCTGCCACCGACAAGTTGGCTCCTGTCCCTGTTATCTGCTTTTTGTAAGGTTGGCTTCTTGTTGTTGTTGTTGTAGGTGCTCGGTTAGGCTGTTTGTGACAAGGTGTGATAATGCCTTTTAATCTGCTCCCGCTGCGTTCGGCACAGTCCGTGTTGGCAGCCCGGCCGGGCATGGAGAGACTGTCGGCAGCTGAGACAGCGTTCTTCCCTTCGCCAGGCCAACGCTAGCCACAGACAAAAAAAGAAGAAGAAAAGAAACTCTGGTCCTTTGTAGATTGGTGGCAGTACAGCTTCGCTCCGTCCACAGCTGGGGGCTCAGCGTATGATGGCTGCTAACACTACCATGAAAGCCAGGAGCGATGCCCTGAGCCCCGAGCAGCCAGCTGCCTGCTGGACCCCACTGGGAGGCCGGATGGGTGTCCGCCGGGTACACTTACCCTTGCGTTTGGGGGAGAGCGTTGGCATCACCCCAAAACTGAATTTGTGCTGATAATCAGGCACATAGTCTGGAACCTCCTGCCCGTTTTTCCGTGGCCCAAAAGGTACCGGTTTAGAGGTTCGGTTCCGGCTTTTGTGGCTGGTGCAGTTCTTGCCGGGTTTGCGGTAGCCCGGCCGGGAGCCAGCGGGGACAGCAGGCTGGCTACTGTGCAAACTGTTCTCAGCCCCTCTCTCCTTCCCCTTCTCCTTGGAGGAGTGGTGAGAGTGGTGGGTTTTGGAGGCTCCTCTGTCTGCTGTGGAGAAAGTATGTGTTTTAATCTGGTGGAGCGACTCGGACCCTGAACAGTTCCTAAAGTCTTCTGCTCTTAGCACCTTGAGGTCCTTGCCATGCATCTGCTCAGGGGACTCACAGATAACATTAGAGCTGGAACCTCTAAACCTATGCAGCCATTCCCAGAGTGAACGGGCTTTGCAGTCGCAGCTCCACGGGTTCCCGTTCAGCCTGAGAAACTCCAGGGCTCCCAGGTGGGCCAGGCAGTCCCCCTGCAGCTCCGAGAGGCTGTTATTGAACAGGAAAAGGGTGGTCAATCTTCGGAGGTCGTGAAAAGCCCGCCTGTGAATCCACTGCAGCTGATTTTGATGGATGAGCAGCCGATCCAGGTTTATTAGTCCCCTAAATGTGTTCTGATGGAGGCTCCAGAGCTTGTTTCCATGGAGAAAAAGATGGCTGAGGTTAACCAAGTCAACAAAAATATCATCCTGAAGGAACTCGATGTGGTTGTCTTGCAGGTAAAGGTATTGCAGGTTGTGGAGGCCACCGAATATCCCACTGGGGAGGGAGCTCAGCCCACACTTGTACAGATACAAGGCATGGAGTTTCACCAGCCCTTGGAAAGTGTCTGCAGCTAAAGCCCTTAGGTAGCGGTTGTCCCCCAGGTCCAGCTCTTCCAAGTTGACAAACCCATCGAAGGTGTTGGGGTCGATGAACGTGATGTTGTTGGAGTAGATCCACAGGGTGACCATGGAGGGGCTGAAGTGGCCCCGCAGCAGCAAGGTGATCTGGTTGTTCTGGAGGAAGATCCTCTCGCTGTCCTCGGGGATGCCCTCAGGGATGGTGACGAAGTTGTGAGCCTGGCAGCTGACGGTCATCGGGGAGGGGTAGCACACGCAGTCGGTGGGGCAGCCCAAGGCACTGGGCACCTTCAGCCCCAGCAGCACCAGCAGCAGCTCTGCAAACCCTCCTGTGCAGAGAAAGAGGGAAGGAGGAGTGAGGTGTCAGCAGGGACACGGGCACCTCCCCACCCACCCATTGCTGCCTGTGGGGACTATTCTGGGTGAGAAACATCCCTGATTAACTCATCCCTCCTCTCTGCTCCTGAATTCCCCACGCAGCTGCGATGAGTGGGCTCATCACCCATGGTAGTTTACACGTGATGTATGGAGTACTCCCAGCCTGCAACAGGCAGGCAGTTGTGCTGCCAGCCCAAAATGGGCAGGAGAAACTTTTCTCAGTGAGAATCAACGTTGGCAGTGCAGACAGGCAGCACAGTTGGAGGAAATGCCGTTGTGCAAAGGTGTGAGAGCAAACAACAGAGATGCAAACCCTCGTAAGTGTCCACCCCTGCTGTAAAGCAACTCTTATATCACTCACACTTACGTATTGGAGAGGAAAGCTACAGAGCTTTAGGAATTCCCAGCAAAATCACGTAAAGTTACACGTGCAGCTCATCTGCCCAAGCACACCCAGCTCCCACGAAGGCACAGACCCATCCCCACCACCTTTTTTTACTACAGTTGTTAGACACCACCAGCCACCCTGAAAACCATGTGATTTACAGGAAAATATGTTGTCAGCAGTTGGTGGAAAAGGCTGAGCAGAAAACTCTGTTTGGAAGTGGGATGCTCAGACATATTTTTAAATGGATGTCCTGTGGCAAAGCATATTGCATCCTCCAATGCTACAGTATGTGCTTGTGACCAGGGCTTTCTCGCTGCAGAGAAGAAGTGGTGGCAAGGCAGTAATCATCCCCTCCCTCTGCTTAGCTCTCCCAGCGCTGCTTTCACCACCCCGTTCCCGTCTCGCTCCCACTCCTCGCACCAGGCTTGCTTTTCAGGCTATTCCTTCTGCGCCAAGTGGCTTTTCAGACTCGTTGCACCAGACTTGTCATTTCTCATTCAGATTTTTCTTCCTATATTTGGCTTTTCCCTCTTACACACAGAATTTGCTCATGTCTAATGAATTCTGCCTCTGGACTTTACAAGGAATAGGAGTAGCATCGGAGCAGCATGCAGCTGCCAGTGCCATCCTGCCCACGAGTCCTTCCCTTGCACTCAGCTTGTAATAATCTGAAAAACGAGAGTGGAAGTGGAGTTCATCTCTAATTACTCCACGTCGTTATCATCAGCTAGTCCATGAGCCTGGACCCCTTGGGCTTTCACAGTCCCTCTTTTCAGTGCCTACAGCTGAATACAAGTGGGAGGCAAAAAAAAAAAAATCACTGTTTTTTTATTAATTGTGTTTGAAATATAACTCCATAGTTACCATTGCCTTGTGACTGGTATGGAGATCTATTACCATTTAGTTAACAGCAGGTGACCTGTCCATCTGGGCTCATCCTTTCAAGGCAAAGTTGTCACATTTTTAGATAAACCGGGTTATTCAGATTCTCAATAAATCACCAGTAAGAGGCAGCCACCTCTTGACTGGGCTGTTAATAGGAAAAAAAATAGCACCCCTAGCCAAATTGTTGGACCAAGCCTTGGCTGCAATGAGATGAGGAGGACTTCTTCCAGGAGCTGCCCTTCAGAAATGAAACAGCGGCTAGCAGAAGGGATGTCTCATTCCTGCGTCGCTGCCAGAAAGGGGCTGTAAGTTGGGAACGGTTCATTTGCAACAACTCCTATGGCTGTGTAGGAAGAGGAACCTTCTACATCTCACCGACGCACCATTTTGGCTTTGTTGTTGTGCCTTTGCGATGAGAAAGGAGCTGTGCTGCTAGCAGTGCTGTGCCAGTGCTGACTACTGAGTGCTCCCTGCCAAAATGGGAGCCCTTGCTGCCCCTCACTGTGCGAGCACAGCCTGGGTAACAGCAGCATCCTGAGGAAACTGTGATTATCCAAGTGCCAGATACCAATGTTAAAGATAAAGCTACATTTGCAGATACATTCTGCTGGGTGTTTTACCTGAAGTTGTGCTTCACCAAGGTGGGATGGGTTCATGGTCCCTGTCTTACCTTGGTGCCATTGAGGTCCAAAGCCTTCTGTAGGTTTTATGTCTGTTAGTAAAATCCTGCCAGGCACAAGGGCTGTGATGATCTCCCCCATGCAGGGTCTGTTATTGCAAATACCAAATCGCAAGGGCCTGAATCAATAAACCATCTCCCAGCTATAAGCAGCAGGTTGGAAGATTACATATTGCTTCCAAAGAACAGTTCTCTGAACTCTTCCATGACACGACAGTTGCCAGGCTAAGGGGATTACTGAAGGGAGGTGGAGCTGGGCAGGGATCTGGGAGCATAGACGATTTCACGTATAGGAATGGTGATGACAGGAGGCTGTTAGCAGCGTGTGGCAATGGATGAAGGCAGCCTGGCTCTTCCTGGAGCACAGCCAAAGTGGAGGCTCCTGCCGAAAGGGAGTGTGGTGTTGAACAGCTCCTTGCCTGCAGGGATAACTCCAGAGGTAAAGGTCAGAGGGAACCGAGTCCATTTCTTTAATTAACAGGCATTTGTGAGATAGTGGCTGGAGTTCCTATGGAGAGGAAGATGTTAGTCCTGTGGTTGTGGATGGCAGTGAGGATAGTCTAGAGTGTTACTGGTTCACAGTTTCCCAAGTGTAGGATGGTAGGAAGGAAACCCGGAGATGTCTCTCTACCTTCATGCTGCAACACGGGGGTGAGGAGAATGAGAACAGAGAATAGAGGTGGATGCTTAGAAAAGATAATAATCAGATGGGCAAGACTTGGAAAAAGAATATCTATGGTCTCCACAGTGGATGCACTCAAGGCGCATAGTCCCATTCAGGATGCCTTCCCTCCATATCCATAAAATCTGCTGATTGCCTAATGCTGTGAGAAGCTGCTCCTGGGATGCCCTGGGCTTGGTGACAGTTTAGATGCAGGAATGTGCCCCCCAAGAAACAAAGAGGCTGGTCATGAAACCATGAAGTTCCTGAGGCTGCTAACACCAGTATCACAATGGCCAGCAGCCCACTCCCACTGGGAGTGCTTGGGTCTCACTGGGATTATCAGGCTGGAAAGCACTGTCAGAGCTTCTCAAGAGGTACCAGCCTGGCTCCCCTGAGAGTTTGACCCTGCCTGACTTTTTGAACTTGTTATTCCCGATGCAGCCCTTTTGACTTCATCTTGTAAAGGTTGTGAGGCAGATGGAGGGTCACCAGCACATGTGTTGGAGCTCACCAGGGAGGGAGAGCTTCAAAAGCAGCACGGAAAAATCCTACAGAAACCTGCTGGTGAAGCGAATAAAAACAAAGCCCTGCTGACATGGATAAAACCAGCAAGGGGGTTTTATCTCCTGGCTTTCTCCTACTGGTGCCCTGTGTCACCCTAGCTTCTGCTCACCGTGTCTTTCTGCCTCCTCCTGCTTTTGACCGAGGTTTCAGTGATCGGAATGAATTTGTCCAACTGTCCAAACCATTTCCCATGTAGCATGTCTGTAATTGGGCATTAATTAGGCATCAGTTAATGAATGCTTGAAATAATTTATCTTTGGCTGCGTCCAGTTTGCAGTCTTACTTTTAACAGCATTAGGCTCATTATTAGATTAACATCATTATAAATGTTCTCCATTACCTGCTTGTTTCCATTGTCTTAGCCTTATTACAGAGAGTGAAAATCACTCCTCCCGCATACATTATTGATGAGTAAGGACTTTCTATATGCAGCACAGGATTAATTGTTATACAGCATAATGCATTTAGCGTGAAGCCTCAATTTGTGCAGGAGCTGAAAGCGGCCAGAAGAATGCAGTCACTGGGATCCAGAATCCTTGGCCAGACACAGCACAGCTCTGTCCAGCCCAGCCCAGGCTCCTCCCAGGCCAGTGCCGGCACAGGAGGAAATAAATAAATAATTGAAGCTGGTTTTGATACCCAAGATCAAGGGGGGAAGGTTCAAAGGGTTGGAGCAGTTCTCTGCCACTGCAGTGGGGACACTGGCCTCGGGCAGCCTGTCCACATAACACCACTCGACGAGAGAGAAGAGTGTCCCTGTGCCAGCAGGTTTCTTGCATTTTAAGCTTTTAATGCTTTCCTGTATCTTGGAGCAAGGCAGAGGTTTGGTTTATATAGGGAGATGTAACGCTGCTTATTTTCATTAGAGCCTCAGGCTCAAAGGAAGAAATCACTTAAGACAAGAAAGGATGCTTGGAGCCTAGGTGGGATGCACTTGCAGAGCCCCACAAAAGGCAGCCCTGCCCCAAACCCTCACCATCCCACCCCCTTCCCTCTGTGCGAGCTGTTTCTCTCTGGTGAATGCTTTCACCTCTCCACCCAGAGCAGCCTATATGGGTCACAGCCTGCCTAATGCTCCAGCAGGGTCTGGTCTCAAGGATGGGGCAGGTTGCTTCTCTTTCAAATCTCTCCTAAACCACCATCTGCTTTGGGAGACCCATCTTAGCTCATGTCTACATGCAACTTGACTGCCTGCTTACTGTGTCCATTACCGGTGCTGCTCAAGCTGTTAGATTTATAAGCTCTTTAGAGCAAAGCCCTCGTCTTCTGGTTGCTGATTTATGTGTCTTTACTGCCATAAAACACTATGTATAGCTACTACATAATATAAATAATAATACTTAACCAGAGTGAGCTACAAGTGGGACAAAGCATCTGGCTTCTGCTCACAGCTGGGATTATCAAAAAAGCAGAAGCTTACTCATCACTCACCCCATTCTAAGGCCAAATTCACCCTTGGTGTATTACCACCACTGTCAATAGGCTACAGAGAGGTTTCCCTGCTTCGTTCACACCCTGGATCTATCGAAGGATGCTCTCTAAATCCACCTGAGCGATCTGGGGCACAAAGACATGACTACGACCCCCAGGAGCACATAGACTTTCAAACTTGGGAACTAACCCAATGGGATATTCACACAGCCCCAGACAGAACCATTGCTTAGGGAGAAAAAGAAGTCTCAAACGTTCACAATTTCATCTGCCAAGCAAAGGACGATGAAAGGCAAAGCCTGAGCAGTGATGGCAACTGGACATGAGCCAAGAGCAGAACTTAGATCTGGGACAGTTCAACAAAGTGGTGTCAGACCTGTGCTTAGTAGCTGTGTAATTTTTTTCCCTTTTCTTTGCAACACAGAGAATAAAATAAACAAGCCCATCCTGCCTGTCACAAAGCCTCTATCCCCCAGCAAGCAGCAGTTCCCTTTCAGCATCTCTGCAAAAGCCCTTGAGGTGCTGCCCCACGGTCCTGCAGGAGCATCCTCGCTGAGTTTGCTCCCTAAAACATCAGCTGCAGCTCCCAGCACCAGGACGTGGCATGAGGCTGTGCTCTGGGCATGAGCTGCCATTCAGCCAGAGAGTGGCAACCAGCCATCCACCTTCATCAAGGGTTTTTTTCTTTCTTTTTTTTCTCTTTGCAAATGGTATCATAAATAACTGACAGATCCCAGCTGTTTGGAGTTATGGTTTCTGATGGAGTGACAGCTGCTCCCAATCCCCCAGTCATCACCCCAGCAGTTCTGGAACATTTCAGCAACATAAAAATCATTGGAGATAATTTCGGTTTTGCATAATTTGGTTAGGCAAGCTGTGATTTAATGGCAATTATGACCTCCGAGGCAGAAGATGAGCTTGGAGGCTACTGGCTTCACACGACTTTAGCTCGGGGTGCAGCAACAGGGATGTTCCAGGGAGAAGGTACTACAAGGAAAAAATCCTCCTCCGGCAGCTGGAAATTGCTAGCAAGTGGAAAGACTGATCCCAGAGGAAGAAGTATACAAGGAAATTTGGAAGGAATATTGCTAAGGAAAGCTTTGAGAAGAGGCTGGTGCCAAAAGATGCATTGGCAGGTACCTTTTCAAGAAAAGCCAGGAAAAGGCTGGGGCAGATTTGGGCATGTTGTTGCCCCTACAAATCTTTCTGTGTCACTGGTATCTCACATGGTAACTGGTATAAACTTCCTCTTGTTCACCTTGACCCCACTTTGGTAGCCTCAACATTAAAAAGCATATCTTCCTCCCACAGCCAGGGTGGGTTTGCTACCCAGCAGTGGGAATGGGCCGTGCATTTTGCAGGCAGTTGCCTGCTGTGCAGGCACTGCCCATTGCTCTCCCCTCTTACAGGCTTTCTTGTGCTCCAGGCTGTGTTGTCTCCTCTTCTGGTGCTCCTCAGCCAACCACAAGCCCCCTGGTTTGCACTTCTCCAGCAGTGACCAACTGAACAAAATCCCTGGTTAAGCTAGGCTGTGGCAGGCAGGCAGCTGAGTATGGAGAACCATGCTCAGGAGCAATGAGGACATCATGGTGCTTCAAAAGGAGTACAGTGTTGTGTAACAGCAGAGGTGCCTTTTGTCCGGAGCCAGCAAGGTCCAATTTCTCCCTGCCTCCACCACTGCTATCAGCTAGCTTGGAGTCTGCTGTGAGCTAAAGCTCAGGGCAGAGACCTAGGGTCAGCAGCACCCCAAAATCAAGTCCTTCAGGGTGTGGGAAGCTCATTTTACATTTGCTGACCTGGTATCTGGAGCTATTCACCTTCCCCCACCAAAGTCAAGGCCAAGGTCACCTGGAAGTTTCTGGATGGTGGTCATTAACTCCTATTGCAGTTTGAAACCAGACCATAAATTTCATAGTGTAATAATGTAAAAATCAATAATTCTGTTTGAAACAATAGCTTTGTCTTCCATTTCAGCTGGCTCTGGTATCTCCCTGTGGACCACGTCCCTCCGAATCATACAAATAGAGAGGAGCAATGGGTGGTGGGGTGGCTGCTCCCCTGCCACTTGCCCAGCCCCTCCACTGCCATAGATTCAATTAGTTAATTTATTCCTCTCTTNGGGGGGGGGGGGGGGGGGTGTGGAAAGAGCCTTTTATGCTTAGTCTCTTTGACATCTCATCCAGTGCAGCATCCCTGAGGCTTTCAAGGCTAGGGATGCCCAAGCCCCCACTGCCCATCACCATGGGCAGCACCGCCAAAACCCAAACCAGCCCCGGAAAGATGCAGTACCAACTCACACCAGCACCAAAAACCCCTGAAGTCCTCTCTTTCCCAGCCCTGAGTTTTAGGGCAAAGGAGGTCTGGCTTCCTTTGCTTGCTTATTTTTTGTTGTTTGCTGTAGCACTGCCTGGAAATATACATTGAGAGGCAGGATTGTCTTTCACATGTTGGTGGATGTGTGATCCTCAAAAACAAATTAGCACCGATTCACTTCTATATAGAGTGCAGCCATCAGGGAATCACTCCTGAATTCACAGCGAAGGAAAGTAATAATGCTTCCAGCGCACTAATCCTCTCCGAGAGTAGCCCCTGAACTCTCTCCTGGTGCTGGAGGCACCACTGGAAATTACAATTGTACGGAAAAAATAATAAATAAATACAGAAATTGGCAGGGTTTGTGCTGGTCCAGAGGATTTGTACCCTAATGTGGAACTCCCTGTTTAATTAGCACTCCTCTCTGTGTCTACATCTCCTCCTCCTGCTGCTTGAGCTAAAGAGAAAGGAGGCCAACGGTGGAAGTGGCTATGGAATTGGAAACTCAGCTATAGAAACTTATTTAATTTAAATGCTTGTTTCAGGGCTAACATATGCAGAAAGAAAGGGAGTGCAGAGTGTGTTTTCTTCATGTCATCTGCTCTGCCTCACCCCAGTTTGCAGTACACCTTCACTGCAGCCATGCCCTTGGAGAACAAATGCAGTCAGATGCTGCTGATCCTGAGGCTGCAGGCACAAGGCACAACCCTGGTACCACAGGGCAGAGAAAAAACAGTGTCTGGGAGAAGATTGTCTAGATCAGAGAATGGGCTGCTGCTTGCATGGGGTTGGAGGCAGATCTTAGAATCATGATCATCTAGTCCAACTGGCTGATCACTTCAGGGCTGACCAAAAGTTAAAGCCTTTCATCAAGGGCACGATTCAAATGCCTTCTGGGGCATTGACCACCTCTTTAGGAAGCCTGTTCCAGGTTTTGGCTCCACTCTTGGTAAAGAAATGCTTCCTACTGCCTGGTCTAAACCTCCCCTGGCACAGCTTCAAACTATTCCCATGTGTCTTATCACTGGATACCAGGGAGAAGAGATCATCTTCTTTTCCTGACCCAGCTGTCTCGGCAGTCAGAGGGTTTATCGTGCTCCTGAGTCACATCCCATCGCACAGGATAGACCAGTGTCTCAAAAGCCACTGGGACCTTCCCAAAGCAGAGGCAAGCTGGATGGAAATGGAATGTCTGACTTCACAGATGGATGAGTCAAGTCCTCGGGTTCTGCCGAGGCTGAAAGTGTCAATGGACACTAAGGATGCTCCTGCTCCTCCTGGAAAAGACAGTGTGGCCCAGGGGACACCCTAAGCACAGTGTGCACAGATACTCTAGGATTTTAGGCATGCACCATGGGCTTCACCAGCCCATGGTGCTGCCATCCTGACCCCCAGCAAGCATCGGGCATCCTCTGCTGGTACATGGCACAGGACAAGGCTCTGTCAGAACCTGCCAGCAGCCTGCAGTGAAGCTGGGACAGAACTTGGCAAAGGACAGCGAGATCTTGAGGTCCTTGAAAAGGAAATAATAATTCCAATTGCCCCCGAGGAAAGAGAAATGCAGGAGGATGACTTAAGCTTAGTGGATTGTCTGAGGCATCTCAGGGGATCATCAGATACTTCCACTCCCTTTTTGTCCTGAGGTGACAAGTTTTCCTTCCCATTCACAGAAATGCAAAGTAGTTCATTCACAGTAGTAATAAGGAGGGTGTCCTTTGTAAAAGGGCAGCTAGCCAACCCTCTGAGGTGCTTTACAGCAAAACAATTGCAGATGAAATGACGAAACCCACCCCAGATGAACATCAACCAGGTCAGTATCAAATGCTGAACAAGCTCATGTGTAATGAAAGCAGATTCACCACCTCATTTCCCTGCCAGCTGCTGGCTAGGAGTTTCCTTAGGATCCGAAATACAGCCAGAAGAGAGCAAGTGTGAGATGAAAGAGCAAAGTGACAGCTGCCTGGTCTCTGGGTGCACGCTCTGCTGCCCTGTCATCCAGCCCACGTCCACAGGACAGGCAAGAAATGGAGGCTGCAAGAAAGCTAGGGACGTGCTGGATGGACTTTTACCTGGCTAGAGTGGGGAGAGTATGATGGCCTGAAACAGGGAAGTGAAGGGTCCTCCTGCAGCATTTTGTTAGCATGGCTAATAGCAAGAGCTTTAGCTCTGTAAACGTGTAATCCTGCTGAGGTCCTGACCCCAGCAGTGTCCTGTGCCACCGAGAGCCTCGAGCCAATTACATACCGTGCCGTGTAGGCTCCCTTTCATCCCTTTTTCAGTCTTTCTGCATTTCAGATTTCCTGGATGTCCTTGTGTTTGGCGGAGAAGAGGGCAAATTGGAGCCTGTCATGTATCTTCTTCCCCATTCGGCAGCACATTATTCTGCTTGCAGCAGGGGGGAAGGAGACTGACAGGCAGGCATCAAAGCCACCAACTCGGTCACATTTTCTTCCTCTTCCCCAGAAAAATACCAATGGCGTCATTTTGAGCCTAGCCTGCAGCCCACATCTGAAATGGGCAGCGGCACCTTTCCCCAGGCCCTTGGTCTCCTCTTATGCTGGGTACATGAAGCTACAAGCCCTCCAAGTGAACATCCAAGTGGGTTGGCAGCCAAACAAGCATCACAGACAGCAGCAAAGCCCCATTCTCATTGTAGATGTGTGCTAGCATGGTGGGTCGTGAACACAGCTGCCTGCCTTTCAGAGACCTCTCCTGTGCTGTGCACTGAACTTTCTACCGGCTCTCGAAAAGCAGAGTGATAAAAGCAGAGTGGTGTGAATAGCTGTGCTCTGGCACCCCTCTGCCCATCATCCGGGGCCAATGAATACCTCACATGGGAACCCCATGATGGATGTAGGATGTGGATGTAGACGTATTTTGTGCTTAATTTATTTCACTTAAGTTGTTTGACTTACATTATCTCTTGCTTGATGCTGTCAGTGTTAAGACGTTCATCCCTAGTGGACACTGCAATTTCCTGTAGAACTTCTAGTTACCTGGGTCTTGGGTTTGCCTTTTTGTTAAACTCTGCTACCTCTGGAGTAAATATTCATATTTGGGAAATTTTCAAAGGGGCTTTTCTTGTTGTGTACAGAGAATACAGAAGCATTTTAGGAGCAACACGAAGGTTGCCTGATATTATGGAACATCCCTTGCATGGTATACCTGTGTTAATGGCATAATACCCATCACAGAAGTGACTGTGGGTGGGGTGAGAGAGAACAAAGACTGTATGTGTTAGTGTTGTAATCGAGGGTGACTTTTGTGTCATAGTCCAGCCTGACCCTGAGAGTATGGTGCTGAACGTTGATGGGGGATGCTATGTTTAACAAGCTGGTGGGAGATGCCTTGTGCTCAGTTAGATGTTGGGCATTGTTACGCTCTCATGTGGCTCTCAGGGTGCAGAGGGAATGTGAGGGAGGCTGAGGACCGGGGAAGGAGGTCACTGTCTGCTGAGCATCCATGCTTTGCCAAACCCCTGAAATCTGTAGGGTTGGACAGCAGGTGGCTGGAGCAAGCCAGGAATTAATGTGCAAGTGATGAACGTGGTCAGGACGTGGCACTTTGTTAATATCCTGCTTTGTCTAGCTCCGACGCCATCATTTCATCCCAAAATATCCCCCCCCGCACATCCCCCTGGGAGCGGACTTTGTGGAGATGTTGCACATCCCCCAGCACCACGCAAGAGTCTGCATTAAAAGCTCAATAAAAATAGCTTGTTAACAGGACATTGTGCCATCGCTGGTGGCTTGCAAGCTCACTGCCGAACTCTGTGCCTCCAATGCAGCAAGGCCAAGTAATTATGGGATGGGGACTGCAAGGTCTCGACAGTCTAATTTCTATTAATTATAGCCTGCACGAGATCCAGTCACAGCAGAAAAGGGAGATGGTAAATCATTGCAGGGTTTGGGAAGGGAGGTGTTGAAGGATGGTGGTGCCGACCCAGCAGCAGCTGAAATGGCCAGGCTGGATGCACTGGAGAAGGATTTATGGCAAGGAGCAAGAGGCCAGGCTGGATGGGGTGACAGGGATGGTTTACCCTTGACCTCCTCAAGTTGTGTTGTTTAAATGCACATTTTGCAAAGTTGAAGCAAATCACAAACAATAAAAATCAGGGGGGGTTTTTTGGGGAAAAGGAAGATCTTGGCAGAGGGATAAAGGATGGCAACTGAAACGCTCATTAAAACTGAGGGTCTCCATTTCCCTATCCAAGTGGCCACATCTTCTCTAGAGGCTCCCAGATGCTTTGAAATGCCTTGTCAGACAAAGCCTTTCATCCTACTTGATTCTGGCTAAACTCATGGACCCAGAAATTTTCACTGGAAACAGGAAAGAGGGAGCAACTCCACTCTGACTTTTCCCTTCCCATCTGATAGCTGTTGATACAATTTATTCCTATGACAGCATCTGCTGCTTTCATGGGGTTTTTTATGGTGAAGTACAACTCGTCTTTGTTAGTCCCATTTTCTTGCCTTTCATCATTTGAGTCACAACATAAAAGGCATTTAAACCCTCCTGCTTGGAAACCAGGCTGGGGAAGAGAGTGGGAGCGGGGAGACTCCACATCTCCCCAGCCCTCCTCTGGTGCGGGATGGGATGTCCTAGTGTGCCGCAGCCCTGTCGCGCTTCCCCCACGCCTCCTGCAGTGCTGGGAATGTTGTGTTTCTGTTATAGAGCAATGCTGTGAAATTCGGATGTGGTTTTTAGGTGCAGATTCAAACGGAGCTCTGTGCTCCACATCTCTGCTGGGCAGCATCTCCCCCAGCCACCACTGACCCCCTAAGTGTACCCAGGGGCTCTATGCCCTCCTCATGCCCTGTTCATGCCAGCATCTCTTCTGGCCATCACTGACCCACTGGGTGTTCACAGGGACTCCATGTATTCCTCAGCAGCCAAACCTCTCATTAGACAACTAATTGCCTTTTTGCTGCTCCCTGTGCCCCCATGCTTGGGGGCTCTGCCACCTCTCACTGCTATTGACACCTCCTGTGAGCTTGCCAGGGCCTCTATTCTCCATTGGTGCTGGCAGATCCTGCTCTGCTCTGGTATCTGCCAAGCTACTGGAGGCATTGGGGAGTTCACAGCTACCCATAGAGACCTCCTGAAGTCTAATAATAGCACTGTAGTGTCGCACCAGTGGAGAGCTGGAACAGTTATGTCTGGCAGGGAGAGGCCACCGCTGGCTGCCTCTGCCTGCCCAGGCTCCTGCCTGCTCAGCTGGAAGAGAAATGCCTTTCTTGGGAGCCTCCACCCTGCCCAGCTTCTCTCCAGCCTGGCTCCCATCTCTGTCCCCCCCGCAGCTCACATAGTGGCTGACAGCCAGTTCTCCACACTACAAGAATCCCCTGCCAAAGCAGTGTGGTTCACACAGCTCCCCCAAACCCTCCACATATGAACGTGGGGAGCACTGGGGTCCCTGCCTGCTGCAGGACTCAGTTCCCATGGAGGAGCTACTGGAGACACAGAATGGGCAGAACCCACCATGCTCCTGGGTTGGTGCTGGCAAGAGCACCCTTGGGGCTCAGTGGCCTGTCAGCCTCCTGCTTTGATTCTCCTGCTGTAGTTTTCTCTCCAGCTTCTGCCGAGCTTTTGCTGGCCTCCAACAGTCTTTCTCTGGGGGCACTTAAAAAAATATCCCTGCCAAATTTCTGGTGCTGTTACTCTCCTAGCAAGGGCACAGAGCAGTCCCTGCATTCTGCAGCCATTGCAAGTGCCTGAGCATCCTTGAGCAACATCCCACATCCCTCTGGGCATCTCTTGTGCTTCCCTGGATCCCATCCCTTGTCCCCCATCTCCCAGGAAAGCAAGCGCAGCTGGAAACGACTTATTGGAATAACCTTTCAGGTTTCATTTCTCGCTGCTTGCTTCCCATCCCACCTTCCCATCGTCAGCACTTTACTAATTGCCACTTTTAACTCGTTGCATCCAGGAAGCCTGGGAGCAACAAACTGCCGCAAGGACACGGGGTCCCTTTGCTCCCAGTTGCCATTCCCTCCCCCAGATGGAAGACCAGCCTAGTGAAGGATAACGCAGGTGAACCCTGCACCCGCCGCAGCCCACATGGTCCCGCTTCTGCTCCTTCTCCCAGCTCACCCCACCAGCTTCCCACTTTGGGAACAGAGCAATGCATCCCAGTAGACCGCAAATCCCAGGCAAAAATCCTGGCTGTCGCCTGGGACCATACATCAGTGCATTGCTGGGCGGGGAGGAGGCGAGAGATCCCAACGGCTCTCTGAGTGCACTGTCTGCCTGAGACTTATTCAATTATGGCTCTCAAGTTCAGCATCTGAGCCTGGCGCGGCGGCGGGGACCAGGGCCAGAGGGAGGCGGGATACAGCCCCCTAATTCAATCACAGGGCAGAGGAGATGGTGCAGGCAGTGAGGGAGAAGAGCTGGCACTGTCAATAAGGAGAGAGCAAGGCTTCGGCAGCATTCCCGGCTGGCTCTGTCCCATGGGTGTTCACTTTGCCCCCAGCTGCGTTTCCTAATACCCCAAGAATGGCTCCACATCTCCATTAAGGGCTGAGAGTGTAATGGAGATACAGTGCTGGGTCTGGTCCAGCTATCAGACCCCCCTGGGTCTGGTCCTCCCTCTTGGGGAGCAGAACATTGGTGCCACCACACAGGTTTGCAGGGATCAAAGACCAGTCTCAGTGAAAGGTGGGATGCTCATTGCCCTGCCACCACACAGCTTCCAGCACAAAGAGAAAACAGGCCAAGAAAGCACTGTTTCAGGAGACCCTAAGGTGTTTTTTACATAAGTCCAAGAAGGAAAGAAAGAGAAAAATGAAGTGCCTGTTCCCAACAGACACCATGAACCACTGAGCATGACTAAAACGTGGGGAGGGTTTGCACCACAGGGATACACATTCCTGCTCTGCCCAGGGGTTCAGGTATCATGGTGATGTGCATGGCATCAAAACTTTGACAGCTACTCAGAAACATGAGGATGGAGGGACACAATCGGTGAGAAAGAGAGAGGAGAGAGCTGGGAAGGTAGATGCTTTCCCTGAAAGCATGTACAAGGTCAGCAATTAAAAGTGGACCAGAGCAAGGATTTGGCTCAGGGAAGGGAGTCAGACCACACCAGGATGGTCAGTGGGAGGAAGATGCTCCCACGTTGGCACCAAATCACCAGCTAAGGGCTAATTGAGACACCGAGACAAGGTCATGGTCCCACTGGAGCGGCTAGGGCAGAATGGGAGCTCTGGCTCAGCCAGTTCCTGCATCCACAGCAGCAAATTCAATCGTGGCAAATAACGGAGTGGAACAAAATCCAGCAATGCAATAAAACCACCCGGCATCTCCTTCGCCTGCAGCCAAGCAAGTGTGGGCAGACAGGGTTTGTGCAGGAGGCAGCGTGGCCTCTGTGGGTAACCTGGTGTCTGGGGAGCCCAGCAAGGAGAGGGAAGGTTTTAAATGGCCTTTTGGGTGCCTTCCACGGGTGACAGGTCACCCCACTGGCACCAAGACTCTCACAGAGGGAAGTGGGACTGCCAGATTTCTGAGCAAGGGAGAGGCACTGATTCCTTAAGAAACAGGGAGGCGAAATCCAATTGTGCAGCATCCACAGCTGCCATTAACCTGTCTGTGGACTCCAACAGATGCCCATCCCTCTCTTCCTGACAGCCAGGGCTGCCCAGCACATGCTGTCCTGACCTCCCAGGGATTTGTTTCTGCCTGCTGCAGCCAGTGTCGCTGAACTGTGCCGCAGGCATTTCTCCAGTGCTTTGCTCTGCTTCCAAATTGGAGAATGGCTAAATGTCCCCCGGTGGTCTGGAGAGCCATGGCATGGATTACCAGAGCAGGAGAAATGGTGACAGCACGTGGTAACAGACTGCAGGAGGAGCTGCTGGAACAAACCACAGCTCCAAACCCCAAACCTGAGGCCAGGAAAGAAAATGGCCTCAGGGGCCCTCAAAGGAGGGTCCTTGGGATAGTTAACATTTGGCTTGTAGCATCCTCTCCAGCTAGCCTAGCCCAGCATACTCCTGGCACGTGGCAGGGCTCTAAACACTAACTTGATGGCAGCTTTTGCCACTGGTTTGTGCCAGGTTAACATGTTTAAGGAGGAGGTGGTCAGGCAGGTGTTAGAGGGGTCTGCACCACAGGTCGTTCAGCAAGAGCCCCCTTGGACGTGCCAGTGGTACATCCAGGGGTGAAAGACTGCATCTGGAGCCACACTGCTCAGCCCCGTGCTCATCCCATCCCATGGCGAGGCTGAAAGAGAGCTGATGGAAAGGGGAAGGGAGAGGGGAGGTGGGAAGCGGGGAGGAGGTGGAGCCAGCCCCACCAGCCACCTCGCCTCTGCATCCCAGCTCCATTTGCAGATTTATTAAATCGAGAGCCAATTTCGACATCATTTCTTTCAAGCAGCTCCACCTTGCAGGTGTGCAGAATTTATTTGAGATAAAGAAAACCGTTACAGAGAGACAGCAATCTTCAAAGACCACCTCGGAGACCTGAGAGAAATAAAAACACTAGCCCGTGCAAATGTGCAATTAAGTTTCAAAATACTCGTGCTCCATGAAAAGCTCTGTCCCTGCAGAGAACAGGCCTTTAAGGCAATTTTCCCAAACTCTATTCAGCATTCACTCAAAAATACCTTTTAAAAACAACATGGGATTATTTTTTCCCTCTCTGCCTCGCTCCGCCTCCCTCTGTGCTCACTCCAGCACTCCTAGGTGGGACCCAAACAGCTCGGTGAGTATGTGGTTCCTCCCCAGTAGTTCATCTCCCATTTGGTTGAGGACATGGAGTACAGGGGTCCTATCCGCACGGCTCCATCCCATCCTCTTGTCTTGTCAGATCCATAAACAAAGGAACTTCAAGAGCTGGGTTTGCTGTTCAGGGAGAGCGTGACACCGGCATGGCTCTGTCTGGAGAGAGTGTGCTGACTACTCCCAACCACTGGATCTTCACACCCCTTATTGATGGGTCACTCTCCACTCACTGACTAATTAAAAATGCATAATTAACCTGTGGAACGCACTGCCACAAGGTATGGGGGAGGCCAGGAGCTTAGCAGGATTCAGGGGAGGATTATATGTTTAAATGGATAATGAGAACATCTGCTGGTACATTAGCAGGGATCAAGCAGAATTAGGGAGAAGAGCCCAGCTCACTGCTGGCACGGGGTGCAGGAGACCACCCCCCGGCCTGGCTTGAAGAAGGCAACACTGGTCTGGCCCCCAGCCATGGCAGAGACACCAACATGCCTGTGCACGTTTGGGGAGCAAGATTTCAGTGTGTTTATGGACAAGGCAGTGTCACCATGGTGCTGGTTGCCTTTGGGCTGGAGGTGGCCACCCATAATGGCAGGATGGTCACTGTTCTGGCTGCTATAAAGTCCCCTCTAAGCCTTCTCCTCTTCAGGCTGAACAACCCCAACTCCTTCAGCCTGTCTTTGTAGGGGAGGTGCTCTAGTCCTTTGATCATCTTTGTGGCCCTCCTCTGGACCCACTCCAAGAGGTCCACATATTTTCTATGCTGAGGACCCCAGAACTGGACACAGTACTCCAGGTGGGGCCTCATGAGGGCAGAATAGAGAGGCAGAATCACCTCCCTAGACCTGCTGGTCATGTCTTTCCTGATGCATCCCAGGACACGGTTAGCCTTCTGGGCTGCAAGTGCACATTGCTGACTCATGTCCAGCCTTTCATCTATCGTGACCCCCCAAGTCCTTCTCTGCACAGCTGCTCTCAATGAGTTCCTCTCCCAGTCTATACTCGTATCTTGGGTTGTCCCTACTCAGATGCAGGACCTTACACTTGGACTTGTTGAACTTCATCTGATTCTCACAGGCCCACTTTTTGAGTTTGTCCAAGAAGCCAAGGAAAGTGCAGGAGATGCAAGTCCAAGCCTTGGCCAAGCTGGCCACATAATGTAGCTTAACAACAGGGTGTGCAGCTCACACAAGGGACAGTTTCTGGATGTCTCCAGACTACAGACAGCATGTGGCTCCTGGGCCTGAGCCTGGCATGGACCCTTTGGCCTTTTACAGCATTCCCCATCCACCCTGGGCTCCATGCAAGTGCACAGACATCTCCCACCATCCCCTTTTGCACAGGTGGCACAGACCACTTGCTTTGCTTCATGTTTTTTGCCCAGTCACAGAAGTTTTCTTCAAAGAACCTGGCAGACAAGACAGCAACTGCAGAGCAAACTCCAGCCTGACAGCAGGATTATCAAATCCCCATCAGCAATCCCCTCAAGGTTCAAGCAGCTTCTCTTCTGCATCATAAATCTCCGTCACAACACTAACCAATGGTTGTACAAGGCCTAAGAACCACACCGTCTCAGGGTGAAGAAGCACTGAGGACTCTCAGTAATGTTGCCAAGACCGGCAGGGTATCCTCACCCTCATGCCTCACCCATGGCAGTACCATGCATCCAGCACAGCTCTGTCTTTGTAGCATCTTGGAGCAAGGAGAAGAGCATCCCCTGCCTGGAGGAGATGCTGGAGACCAGGGAATGCTCAGCTGTCCTGGTAGGACCCAGGATGCTCCCGTTGTCCCTTTGCAGCATTTTGGAGGTGACAGCAGGGCTGCAGCACCAGATAGGGTGACCAGTGGCATTTTGGGTGTCGCAGTCCCCCCCAGCCTCACTGCCCATCCCCTGGGACGAGGTGGCTGCAGCACATCGTGCTCAGCCTGCCGAGCACGGAGGGACCTGCCGGGCTGGGGTTAATCTCGTTGTCACACTTTCCCTCCTTCTTGCTGGCTCGGCGCGCTTTGACCCGCTGTGAAATTGTGGCCAACAGCACTGAATATTTTAAGAGCAGCAATGCAGTCATGGCCGCGCAGCAGAGCAGCAAGGCAGGCCGGGAGCTGGGCTGAGCCCTCGCCTCCCCCCCTGCCACCACCAACCCATTAGCACAGTTCAGGGAAACCTAAAAAATTCAAAAGACACTGAAATATGCAGCATTTTGCTCTCTCTGGAAATGACGCGCTTCGCTTCCCAGATGCTCCCGAGTAGGAGGTTGTAAATAAGAGGCTTTATGGCACGGGTGGTGTTGCTGACGGGGCTGTGGGCTGCTGCAGAGCCCCGATTGACACCCCCATTGACACCCCCATTGACACCCTCATTGACACCCTCACTGACACCCTGATGACACCTCGATTGACACCCTGAGCCCCATCCTGCCCCTTGCTAGGGACAGGTTCATGCTTAGGCTGGGGACAGACCTACACCCACTGGCACCAGTGCCCATCCATGGTAGTGAGGTGTGGAGGAACTGGCTACCAAACTACCTTCACCTCTCCACCCTTGACCTCTGTCAGCTGCTCTCTGCCCCTTTTTCCCCCCTCAGGACATCACCTCATCACGTCCCTCCTCCCCTCGGTTGGATGGCCAGCCGGGATGCGGGTGCCGCAGGACCTGCCGCAAACGCCTGTCCTCAGCACTTCTGCTATCTGGGGCATGGTGGAGCAGCAGCGGTGAGGAATTTAAAAAAAAAAAAAAGAAAGAAAAAGAAAAAAAAAAGAAAAAAGCAGCCCCATTTGCATAAACCTCCCAAAAAGAGAAGCCAGAGCCTGAGCCTGGAGAGCTGGAGCTGCTGTAAGCATTAGACAGGGACCACCAGAGCTGACAGCAACTGCAATAAGTAGTGAGAGAGCATTGCCTGGACCAGGACATGCTTTCCCACCAGGTCCCTGCAGTCCCAAAAGTGCTGCCCTGGTGCTCAACACCTCATCCTGGAGTGACATTGGGACATTTTTGCATTCAGGTCTTAAGAGGGCAGATTAATCGCCGTGTGCTGGATCTGTCACGCGCAGGGATATATATTCTTCTTGGAATTTACAAGTAGTTCTGTCTGAGAAATAAACAACCAGAGATAAAAATTACATTGTCACCATGCAGGTGTGATCGATGGAAGAGACAAGCCCTCGGAGCACCGGCTAGGTGTCACCAGCACAACCCACCCAGGGAGTGCTAGGCATCAGGAGATGCTGAAGGGGCTCAGGGAAAGGTGGTGGGATGCACTCCATGGGCCCCTGCCCATCATGTCATGGAATCATAGAACGGTTTGGGTTGTAAGGGACCTTAAAGACCATCTAGTTCCAATCTTCCTGCCATGGGCAGGGACACCTTCCACTAGACCAGGCTGCTCAAAGACCCATCCAACCTGGCTTTGAACACTTCCCAGGATGAGGTATCTGCAACCTTTCTGTCCCAGTCCCAAAGGGCAGGGAAGGTGGGAATGGCCACCTAGGCCATACCCAAGTGGCAAATATGCCAAATCCTGGACAAAACAAAGCTGGTGAAGGGTGACCACAAGAAGCACCTGCAAAACAGCTGTGGGAAGGATGTCAGCGGCAGTTGGGGCTGTAGCCTCCAGGTCAGCTCCTTGTAAAACCCTCTTGGGCCCTGTCTCAAGCCCCTAGCTTTCCTCTCCTGTGTGTTTCCAAGGTTAGCAATGGGCAGAAGTCTGAGCTGGGCAGACAGCCCCTGGGTGCCAACATGCTTTACACTAGGCACTTTTCTAGTTTAGTTTCTCCTTCCTCTTTCTTGGCTTCCCATGGCTGCATTGGCTTTGGCCGGGCTTCTTGTGGGGCACATCACTTGCTAGGGTCACTGCTACTCCCTGGAAAGGGACAGATGTTGGCTCCTTCATACCTAAAATCTGAAGTTGCTCCAAAAGTAGTAAAAAAGCAGCATATGGACCTTTTCTCCAGCCTTCAGCATCACAAGGAGCAAGGACCTAGTTCAACTTTGCTGGGATGGAGATTCAAAAACTGGCTGGGAACACCCAGGTGTCCCTGAGGCCAGTGCCTCACTCCAGGCTGGCAGCCCAGCAGCCAGTCCCACAACTGCCTTCACTCTATTAATAAACCTGGAGCAGCTGGTGAAGCCTCTGCCTAGCTGGTCCTCGGGATTTAGCCACGTTGCTCTGCCTTATCAGCCATGCTTTTCACAAGCACTTAAATTCAGGAGGAAAAGGAAGAAGTGAAATCAGATAGAAATGCAGGTCTGTTTGCTGTTTTCTCCAATGAAATGGTTCTGGGTAAACAGCAGACGCCTTTGATGAAATCCCAGCAGGCTTAAACAATAAAGCTGGTTACAAACTCAATCTGGCGCAGATATCAGATCTGAAATTGTTTCAAAAAAACATGTCAACATTTTCTAATGCTGCTGCAAAACTTCCTCGGCACCTTGCCACAAGCCTGCATCTGTGACGCAGGACCTGCACCACTGGTGCCATAATTCCCACAGGGAGTCCTGCCCTGGCACCTCTGAACCCTCCTGCCTGCCTGGAGACCCCTGAGCTGCAGGAAGATGCTCAGTATCACCTTGGAGACATGAGACGGACCTTCCCCGCTCCATGCTTGGGGTCACCAGGTTGTTTCCCAGATGTGAATCCAGTCACCATCCCCAGGCACAGCATGGCCAAGGCTTTGCAGTGCTGGAGGTCTGGCAGGGTTGGACAAGGGGCACCAGGCAAGGTGTGTGTTCTTCTTGTCCCATCCTGAGGACAGCACTCTGCACTAGGAGAGCTTTTCACCAAAAGAGTTGTCAAGCTCTTGAACAGGCTGCCTAGGGAAGTGGCTGTGTCACCATCTCTACTGGGGTTTAAAAGCCATGTAGGTGCTGAGGGACATGATTTGTGGTGGACTTGATGATCTTAAAGATCTTTTTCAACCTGAAAGATTCTATGATTTGGCCCAGGGTTCATCCCAGGCACCACCAAGGACAACTGACTTTTCACAGAAAAACAATTTGCAAAGTGCTATGGTGGCAGAGAAGCACAGCCAGGTGCTCCACTCGAGTTTTGCCTCCAGTGTGCCACTGCTGCATCCCACTGGGAAAGCAGCCATGGCCCAGGGCAGGATGATGCCACATGGTGATGCACAGTTCCATCCGATGGAATGCCCAGCTCAGAGCGTGGCTCAGATACTCTCCTAAACCTACAGTGCAGGCTGGGGGACACAATGGGGGCTCTGCCTGACCAAGGTTAGCTGTGTCAGGGCTATGGGCGATTTGACAGCTCCCGTTAACAAGTGTCCCTCTGTCAGCATTGGCAGGGAACCATCTTTGGGTGGGAAGGGACCATAAAGATCATCTAGTTCCAGCACCTTCCACTATGTCATATTGCTCAAAGCCCCATCCAATCTGGCTTTGAACACTCCCAGGGAGAGGGCATCCAAAACCTCTCTGTCCCCATTCCAAAGGCCAGGGAAAGTAGAGAAACTTGGAAAATACGTGGAGATGGAGCCTGATGAGGCAAGTCCCATGTTGGCATTGCCAGGGTCAGCTTGCCGCCATCCAGCACCAGCACCTCCCAAACAGTTTCAGCATTGGGATCTCTGGGGGACATCAAAGGATGCAGGTCCCTAGTGGAGACAAAGGTGAGAGGGCAAGAGGCTGCTGAAGAGGAGAAGGAGGCAGCAGGTCTGGTCACACCATGAGCCAGGAGAGCATGTTGGCATCAGTTAGGAAGCCAACACCAGCTTTGTGGATGCCTGGAGCCCACCCAGGCTCCTCACCCCTGTCTATGAGGGACCTTATCCCTGAGCACAGGGACAGACACTAGCTTTCTGCCTTGGCTCCAGCCCTACACACACCCCATCCCACACCCCTGTGGAAGCCTCCAGCCCAGAGCTGATGCCTGACACAGTTCATGTCCCATGTGGCAGCAGGACAAGAGACACTGTGCTAAAGCAGCAGAGCCTTTGTCGCTCCTGGGAGCCAGAGAGGACAAAGCAGACACAGAAGAGGAAAAGCAGGGCAGGAGGAGGAGGAGAGGGAGGGCAGGCAGTCCTGGGAGGTGCGGGGGACCAAGTCTCGGCTCCGGCGCAGTATAGAGGGGGGGACATGGTGGACTTGACCCCTCTGCGGAGGTTGCGTTCGCCATCGATCCCTGCTGCACTCAGGCTCATTAGGGCTGGGGAGCTGCTGCGAGCGGCTGGTGGAGGAGACAGACAGGGGGGAGAGCTCGCCGTGGCTCCCTGGAACGTATTAAATATTTACTTTGTTTTGTTTTGTTTTTCCCAGCTATATTGATCAGAGATAGAGGGGGGCTGGGGGGGAGAGGGGGGTGCTGTCGGATGCTGGAAGAGCAGAGGTGATGGTTAAGCTGCAGAAAGGGGATGGACACAGTCAGGGTGCTCCCAAGGGCTGCACTCACTCTCCTCAGCAGCACCCTGTGTAATCCATCCAGCCCCCCCCTCCCCCTCCCGATCTATTCATCCCCACCTCGGGGCTGGGACCAGCATCACCAGCACAAGTTGGGGGCTGCAGCGGGGCGGCTCCCCCTCCCCATCCCACGCCAGCCCCATCTAAAGTGATGCCCAACGAGATGGCACCTCGTAGCAGGGGGTGTCCCCCCGCCCTGGGCTGGGACATACCCCCCATAGCCAAGCTGGGCCCCGGGAGCAGCCACGCAGCCAGCGCTGTTTCTATTTCGAGAGGAGCTCTACTGGAAAAGGAACAAAAGCTGAGGGAAGCTATAAATAGCCACCTCCTTCACACTAGCGCCTCCTCTGCCCCAGCATCCCGCAGCCGAGGGGGGGGGTCCCGAAGCCATGCCCTAAGCTTGGCACTGCCATCAAGCCCCTTACCTCGTTTTCGGGTCAAAGTCCCCATCCAAAACCAGGAGGGAATAAAGTACTGGGGAATATTTGCCACCGAAGCAGAACTGGCTCGGAATAGTGATTTGCCAAGTTACCCAGTGGCTCTGCCCAGCTGCAGAGAGCTCCTGGGGGCTTTGCTACTGCCCGGCCAAGCTCTGCACCTACCAATACCCTGCGGGGCTGGATTTACCCATCCGGGATGCTCCTCTCACCGTGGCATAGCCTTCCCTGGCTCTTGCTGGGGCTGACGGGGAGCAGGGAGAGCTGAGTGGCTAGGGCAGACCTACTTTCAAGGCTTTAATCCTTTTTGCTTTAAGGATCTTCTTTAAACCCCCCCCCTTCTCTTTTTTTCCTTTTTTTTCCCCTTTTTTTTTCTTTCCGTGCAGCAAAGATGGGGTCTGATCAGAGGAGAGACGCAGGGAGCTGACAAGCTGCGGAGTATGGAGAGAAAGGAGAAAGAAATACATATTTATTACCCTCAATTATTAAAAAATAGATAGCAGCAGATCTTAGGCCCTGGCAGAGGCACTGCAGAGCCGTTTGTCTGAGGACTATTTTGTTTTTTAAATTCCATTGAAATTATAATACGCCAGGCTTGTTAGCACAAACACACCGGCACATCCCTGCCGAGGGGGGATGATCCCAGCCCCTCTCCTGGCTCTGGTGTGCTGCCCCCGGTATGGTCATATCCAGCCCCCTCCATGGGCTGCTGAATGTGCAGGCAGCAAGGAGGCAGGACAGCTTGGGGCGGGCAGAAGCTGGCAGTGACAGGCAGCAGATGCAGCCAGCAGCCTTTGTCCCTCTGCCTTCACACCAGGTGAGCAGAGGGTACTCTGCCCTGTGCAAATGCATCCCCATGCTCAGATCCTCACTGATGCCTGGCCAGGAGAAGGTCTTGTGGACAAGAGCTCACCCAGGCAACTGCGGACTCATCACAAGGCCAAAAAGCATCAGGATATTGTCCATACATGAGGATGGGCTTTGCACCCCTTGGGTGGCAGTATGGGAGTCCTGTGCTCACAGGTCTGGGGTTTTCTCGAGGAAACCAGTGCAAGTACTGGTGGAAACACAGCTGTGAAGAAAAAAAAGCAGTTCCCATGTACAGCACATGGGGCTGGCAGAGCTGCTGGCACCTCCCTTCCACTTGCAGGGCTGCCTCCATAAGGAGCCCTGCCAGCATAGCAGTCAAAATCCCTCCTGCTTCTGCTCCCTGATAAACAACGGGCACAGCCTCCCCGTGTGATGGTGATGCTGGGACTTGGGGTGCATGTGGAGTACCTCTGAAGCCCTCTGGCTCCAGCACTGCATTTTCAACATAGCCAGGGACCACCAGGATATGATGGACCACCACAGACTCCCAGCCTGCAGGGCCATCACCACTGCTGTCCCATCCTGCCAGCCGTGAGCTGCAGACAAATACGGCCCTGAGAGCAACCAGCTTTTGACACTGGGAGTCACTGGGGCAATCACACCACTACCAGTCTGGGCAGGACCATCACAAAAAGCTGCTCACCAAAGCTGGGCTGACTCGAAGCTGCCGTGCTGGCTCCGAGGCGTTGTGCCAGCACTGCCGGGAAGCAAGCAGCCGGTGGGCACATGTGCTGTTCCAAGAGGAAAAGGAGCTTTCTGCACCAAATGGAGTATTTTCTACTTAATAACCTTCCAATCCTAATCTGCGCAAAGAAGATTGCCCCTCGCATCTCCTTGTCCTGCATCTGCCACTTGCCGCTGCCCACACTCAACACAGGGCCATAGCCATGGCTTCCCGATGGGCACATGCCTTGCCCTCAGCAAAATGGGCAGGAAAGAGGGGCAGGCAGGAGATGCCCAGTGCTGAGCACAGGCATTCCCTCCATCAGTGCCAAGCCTCCATCACTTGTCATCAGTGAAAAGAATATTCCTAAAAGTGTCCCCCCTGATTGCTGGGTGGCAGGCACAGGGCTGCAGGTTTCCATGGCGATGTCGTTCCATAGGGATGGTACAGGGGATTGGTGCTTCCTCAGTTTGGGAGACGGGATGCAGTGCCAACATCCAGAGTGGGGACAAGCACCAGCCACGCTGCTGGAAAAGGGAGATGAGGCCAAACTGTTTCATCCCCACTTGGGCTCAAGCAGCATCACCCAAAATAGCAGGAAAGGAGGATGAGGATGCTTCCACTTCCCAGCAGTGCCTCAGGGCAATGCCTTGTGCCCTCTGCCCATGCTGACATATAGATCCTCAGCTCCTCCATGCTGACTCCCATCAGTGTCCCACTTCCTCCCAGTCCTGTGACTCTCCCACAGCTTCTTAGCCTCCCACTTGTTGCCTCCACTTCTAAATCAGGTGCCAGACTCCTTCAGGGCAGCACCTCACCCATCCTAATCCACTGGGAACCCAAACAACAGCCACCATTGCTCAGTTCCTGGTGTCTTGCCTGCCTTGCTCCTTCCTGCTGCTCCACCAAAGTGCTTTTAAAGACATAATCCACTGTTAATAACCAGAAGTTCATACCAGACACAGCTGAGACCTCGGATTGCACTTTGCAGCCAAAGCCCAAGTTTTTGGCTGCTTATGGGCACCTGAAGCAGTTCCCTAGGGTGGGAATGGGAAGTGGTGTAACCCAGGAGTGTCCCCATGTGGGGCAGAGTCAGACAGCTGGCTGCTCTCAGTGATGTGGGGCTGAAGTGACCATGTCCTGGGTCACTCCTCCGCAAGAGGAGGTTTGTCTCCATGCTGCGCCAGGGCTATCCAGGGGCACTTCCAAGAGCTCTATATCCGTCTGCCACCACCACGTGCCTCCAGGCTCCCATGCTTCCCTGTCTAGTTTTTCCATTCAAACAGGGGTTTGGGTCATGCTCTCAAAATCCATCAGCACTCTGGCCATGTCCAGCAGCCCAAGTCCTTGCCTGGCCCCAAAGCAACAACATCCCACTTATGGCCTCATCCTGCAATCCATAGGCACCCACAGCCCATGACTCTGGCCTATGCCACTAGCTTCAGTACCACCAGGTGCTTTAGGGAATGGTGGGTGTGGAATCATGCCGGAAAATACATATTTTTATGTTTCCCCAGGAAGTCCACTGGTGTTTCTAGAGCAGCGCTTCAAGGCCACGTGGAGTGTCACCTGCAGCCTCGGGGGCACACGGATGGGACCACAAGGTGCCAGGTGCAGCACTTGAGGCAAAAGGTGGGAATAACATTTAGCTGAGTGTGGCCACAGCTCTGACCCTGCCAGGCTCCATCAGCTTGTATCACTGAGTGGTGACGGCTCCTTTGCATCACGGCTCCAGGTCCAGGCAGGTCTTGTCTGCCTGAGTCCCCCTCGCTCCCCCTTCAGCACCACCACAGGGACAGCCTGGGCTGCATCCTGACCACCCCCCACCAGCTACCCTCCTTGCTTCACCAGGCACAGAGAGCTTGTGGCTTCCTCTCAGCTCTTTAGGAAATTAAACTTTTATAAGCAGAAAGGTTTCTGGGCTCTCGGCTCTCCGGTGCAGGAACCGCAGCCCAGCCTGTGCCCGCACCCTGCCCACCAGCAGCTCCCCTGCAGGGAGGGAGAAGAAGCTGGATGCCCCATCGATGGGCTGAGCAATGGTGGGGACAGGGACTTGGCTGCCCGTGACCTTGGTGTCATCCTTGACCTGGAAATCTCCTTCTCCTGCACCACCATTGTTGCACTCCAGCCTGCAGCCAGCTCCAGCAGGGTGCATGGTGCAGTACCAGCCCCACCAACACCTTCATTCAGGCTGGAGCTGCACCTTGTGCTGTCACCTGCTGCCACACCACTGATGACATCCCAGTGCCCAAAAATCTATCCTGACTGCCTGGTGCATCCATGGCTAAAGCTCACAGGGTGTGGGAGGCCCATAATGATGCCAGGCATCGCAGTGCTGCCCTGGCCACATCATCCTACTGCAGAACTCCAGCATCCAACACCGCTGACCCATGTATCACCACGTCTGAAGCCATTCTCATGCGAGTGAGTAAACAAAGCTGCTTCCCTAAGGGACTTCTCCTCCTGATCCCCCAAGCCCTGCCACATCCCCAAGCCCAAAGGCAGGGACAGTGCCACCATCAGCCTTCACTGTCTCCCACCAGCCACCTTCATTGACATAACCAACCACTCATGAGCCCCACCGAGGGTTTTGGCCCCAGCCCCATGCCCCAACACCAGCTATCCCCCTCTTCCCTCACCCTAAAGGTGGGGTGTCCCCCTCCATACCCTACTTGGGGCAAATACTAGGGATTGGTACCCCCCCACCCAGGGACACCTGTCCATGGTGAGCCTCTCAGCAGGATGGAGGCCTTCTCTAACTGCCTGTTGAATTATTCAGGAATGGCATTAACTTATAAATGAGTGTGTTTGACTGATTTTGTGGTTGATGTACAGATAAATTCTAATGAAAGACAGCTACAAGATTTTAAATTATTAATTAGACTGCCACTTAACAAAGCCTATTTGGCACTCTATTTCTTTGCTTAACAAGACAAAAACTTTAAGGATAGGTTTTGTGTTAGCCCACAGGCTCTTCAATTTGCATTTTGTTTTTCTAGCTCCAGAAATGAAAGCTGTACATCTTGACCTTAACAGGCTTACCCCTGGTGGGATGCAACCCTGCCAGCAGCCCTGCTGCCTGCCTTCACCTCGGGCTCTCGGTTTCCCAGTCTGGATGATGCTTTTCCTCCAGCTGGCAGCACCGAGGCTAGGAAGCAGGGCAGCTCTGAGGGCTCAGGGTTTATTCTCAAGCCTGACAGCCCCGTTTGGTTAATACACTGAGCAAAGCCAAGGTGCCAGCCAGAGAGAGAAGCATCTGAGCACAAGAGGCCTCACATCCGCAAGGTGACATTTCCCCCAGTGGGATCAAGCATCCCTGGGGTGGCAGTGAGGGAGCTCTGCTTGTCCCAGGGGTCCGCAAGCCAGCACAGGGAGATGCAGGTGTGGCATTGGCACCTTTGTCTGCTGCTAGAGCCTCGATAGAGAGGAGCATGTGGTGGTGGTGGGGAGCGTTAGGTTCGGGGCTGTGTGAACCCCCTCCCCCGGGACGTGGAACGGGAGCAGGGGTGTCCGGCAGGGAACCTCCCCTAGGGCATCACTGTCACAGACAGCTCCCGGGGACTGGCCCGGGCACAGTGGGGCCGGAAGTCCTGCCTCCCCCCCTCACCCCGGACCCCACAGCTATCTCCCCAGGCTGTGATGTCAAAAAGCTCCCCTATGATGTCCCAATCGGTTGCCATGGAAATCGTGTGATGTCACAACAGAGATTGTCCTGGGGGGGGGCGGAACGGGACGGCTCACCCCAACTTCCCTGCCGAACCCCCCCCGCAGCGGCCCCTGCTGAGCCCCATTCCCTGGCCCCAAGGAACGAGCACAGAACCCCCAGCTTAGTCCTCGCCCACCGCAGCCCCGCTGCCTCTGGGACCCGCCGTACCCTGGTGCCCACGGGACCCGCCGCGTCCCCGGTCCTTCGGGACCTGGCGCCTGCCGTGCCTCCCACCCACTCCTCCTCGTCGCGCTGCGCTCCCGCCGTGAGCCGCCGGTACCGCTCCCCGGGGGGTACCCAAGCCTCGGTGGCGGCGGCGCCGGTAACACAGCGGCGGCGGGGGGCGCCCGGCTGCGCCCGGCGGCGCTGCCCTAACTTCGGCGGGGAGACAAACTTCGGGGCCGGCCCCGCTGTCCCCGGTGCCCGTGGTACCCACTGCCCTCGCGGTACGGTGCTCACCTTGGCGGAGCATGTTGGAGCCGGAGCGGGCGCGGTCTCCCGGTGGCGGCAGCGGCGGCTCTCAGAGCCGCGGGCGCGGCGGTGGCGAGCGGTAACGGCGGCGGCAGCGGTGGCTGCTGCTTCTACACCGGGAACGCGGAGCCGGGGCCCGGGCGAGAAGCCCCCGCGGGGGCATGGCGATACCTAGCCGCAGCGGCACCGGGGAGTG
>VWZX01002553.1:8123-33747 GCA_013399015.1 Galbula dea | reverse complement strand
TCCTCTCCAACGGGGGACAGGGGCCAGCGCCGTACCTCTCCCCGGGGCTCTGCGGTTCCCCCCTGGGGCCGGTTGTCACCCCCCGCTCCACCACCATCCCCTCCACCGTCGTCCTCATTCCCTCCCGGTACCCCACCGGGGCGCTGCCGCTCCCCGCGCCTGCCGGGGCTGTGTCCTCGCTGTCCTGTCTGGCCGGCACTGTCCCTGCTGCTCCCCGAGGACACGCTTTCCCCCCTGTCCCCTCCGACCCTTATCGCCCCCTCCGCCTCCCGGTGTCCCACCATGGTCCCGCCACCCGATCGGGCTCTCTGCTGTCCCTATTGTCCTCTACACTGCGACATGGTCTCTGTTGATCCCCCGGAGTCCCACCCAGACCCTGCAGTGCCCTTCCCCCCTTATTGTCCCCTACAACATACCAGGTCCCCGCTATCCCACCAGGGTCACGCATGCCCCACCGGGAGCTCTGCTGCCTGCTCTGTCCCCCGTCCCTGGTGTCCCCACACTTCCCATCGCGGTCCCGACATCCCGCGGGAGCCCCGCTGCCCCCGGGGATGTCCTTCCTGCCCCTCGATGGTCCCTTTCTCCACCTTCCCTCTGACCCAACGGAGGTCCCGTTATGCTACCGGGAGCGCTGCTGTTCCCACCGTCCCGGGGTGTCCCCGCTGCCTTCCCAGTCCTTTCCCAGCCCCCTGGATTCCCGTGCCCCCACGTCCCTTTTGCCCCATTCCTCGCAGGGACTTGGTGAGGGAGACGGAACACACAGACCCATCACCATGGCAACGGTCCCGGTTCCTGGGCCCTGTGTTAACGTTAGGACCGGCAGCCTCGGGGCTCTCAGTGACGGGGTGGAGGGATGCGGTGGGTCCACGGCCATGGATGTGGACGGGAGGCATCCCCGACACCACAGCGCTTGGCACAGCCCGTTGCACACCCAAGGGCCAGTCGGGACCCAATGCCCGAGAGCCATCGGTCACCGCTTCGCCGTCCGTCCCGTCGGGGCCCGCCGATGCGCTCCCGCACTCGATCTCTCGGCCGGCGACTGCTCTGGCCTTGCTCTGGGTTCTCCTAGTGCTGCCTTCCCGCCTTCACGTGCTCCAGAGCCATGGCGGCCTCCGTGCGGGTCGGGAGTGCGGTCTCGGTGCCTGCCGTAGGTGGGCTGAGGCCGGGTCAATGCTGGGTTCTCGGGGCCGGTACCGGGCGCTATTTTGGTTGCCTCAGCGTGGGAGGCCTAGCTGGTGGTGGGGGAGGTCGAGGCGGTGGCGGAGCCACAGTCCTGGCCTCCCCCGCCACCGTCCAGGCCCAGCTGGCCCTTTGTCGGTTCAACCGTGGGCCGTGCGGGGAGGGTTTGGTGGCTCATGAGTGCCGATGTTGGGCTGGAAATAGTGAATAATCCCCCTGCTGTCACTCCCCCGCTGCTCTTCGGCTTTGCCGAGCTGTAGGGGGGCGGTTGCTGGCGGGGGCCGGCTTCAGGATGAGGCTCCCGGGGATGGGCCTGGCTCACCCGCTGCTATTGCGTTTTCCTCGGTGGGATAACGGGATCCCCTTCCCTTGGTGGGGCAAGGGGGACCCCCTGTCCCGAAGTGCTGGCGGGTGAGCTACGTGGGGTTGTGCCTTGCGTCCTCCACCGCCTTCGGGAGACCTAGCCCCAGTCACGAAGATTCACATAGTTACAGTGGCAAAAAAAAAGGTGTTTTCTCTCAAAAAGTGCCAACAACCTACCGTCAACGTGAAGGACAGAAACCCTTCTGTTACCTGCTTGTCCCTAGGGGTGGCATGAGTGCAGCGAGCAAGCTGGTGGCCTGTGGGGTTTGGGATGTACTTCCCTCCCGGTTACTCCTTTAGGCCACCCCTTTTGTCCCGCAGCCCGAGGCCCCACGCGGCGAGTGGCACAGCAGATCCCCGAGGAGATCCTCAGTAACACAGAGCTGCAGAAGGCAGTGGAGTCTTTGCCCCAAAACTACAACTTCGAGATTCCCAAGACCATCTGGCGGATCCGACAGGCTCAGGCCAAAAAGGGTGAGCGCCAGCCATAGGGGCAAAGGGTTTTGGAGTTGGGTGTGCAGAGTCGGTGTTACTGGGTTCTCTAGTCGTGAGGTGACCCACTTGGGCTGGTTGTGGGGCCTTTGGGGCTGGGGCTTCCCAGCATTCCTGAGCATGTTTAGGCTCTGTCTTGGCGAGTTCTTCCCTCAAGCAGGGTTAATAGATCTGTATCTCTGGATTATAATCATATTGGACAGGACAGGTTGAGCTGTGTGGACCTGTCAACCTGTGAGATGTGTCTGGGATGCTGGCCAGGTCCCTGCTGCTCTCTTTTCTCCTCTCTCCCCGCACTTTCCTGCCAGGCTGCTGGGGCCGGGCAGAGGGAGCCCCGCAGTGCTTGACTCCGGCATGCTTGAGAGGAGCTGGTGGGGAGCTGGGCCAGAGTGCACCCTGGTTTGATCCTTCCTAAGGGCTTGCTGGAGCCCCAGGGGGTGGGAAATGGCCATGGTGGCCATGGAAATGGCCTCAGAGCAGGATGGACCAGGGCTGCCCACCTCTCGGCATGCACATCCTGCTGTGGCTGAGCTGACTCTCAGTGTGTGATCACCTGGAGGCATCAGGGCACAGAGCCTCCCTCTCCATGCCCAGGTGTCACCAGTGTTCTCACTCTCACTTTGAATATGAGCAGAGCCTGCTCACAGGGTTGTGTGGCACGAGGGACTCTGCAGAGCCAGATTTGAAATGCTGTGTCCACCTGGGAATGTCTCTGCCTGCTGCCACGGAGCTGACAGGAACTGGCAGGCGTTATAAGGGATATTCTGGAAGCTGCTGCCTAAGCTGGTCCTGGCTGCAATGCCAAGGGGCTCTTGGAGGCCGCAGGGCTGTCGGATCCATCCAGGCTGCAGTGCAGGAGGCAGGGCTGCCCAGCAGGATGTGGCGAGGCCACCCAGCCATGCCGCTCTGGCTTTCCTTACTGTGTTTTGCTGCATGGCACCTCCTAATTAAATGTAAATATGCGGCTGGGATTTAAGCTTCAGAGCTGGGAGCGGAGCCCATCAGCCAGCCAGCCATGCTGGGATTTAAAAATCTGCCTGTGCAGAGCCCAGCCAGGGGCTCGTTGCTGGGGGAATACAGCTTCCCATGGGCTGCAGCCAGCACTGCTTGTGCCCTGCCTACTGTGGGGCTTGGGGTTGCCTGGGGTGTCATCCTCTGTCCCTATAGTGCTGTACCAGTGGAGGGTGACTCATCTGCCTCCTGCCAACCCCTTGTTGGGGGAGGCAAAGCTGTTTGCAGGTCTTGTTGTTGGCAGCAGCTTGGGGAGGTTCCAAATGATCCCAACAGGGTTTTGGGATGCTGGGACCCTGAGCTGCCTGTCCCTGCTGGGTTGAGCAGAGGCTTGCAGAGTGTGTGCAGGTTTCATTGGTCCCTGTAGGCTGGAACAGGGTGAGATTAGCCTGGTTTGGGCAAGGTCTTTACAGAGCCCTGTGCTGGCCAGGAGGCTGGGATTGGCAGTGTGGGAATTTCTGTTGGAAGAGAGTCTGGAAAGGACATTTGGATAGATATCGCTAAAGCTGGGATGCGTTAGTGGGATCAGGGGGTGAAACAACAACGGGATTAATGGAACCTCCTCTATTCATCTTCCCCAGCATGGTCCCTGCTCCTCCTCACCGCCCTGGGGCAGCCTGGGGGGCTCCTGGCTGGACCCCTGGCACTGGGGGTCCAGCTGGGCTGAAGAGGCAAAGGGATTGTTCCAAGTTTTGAGGAGGAAGTAAATCAGGAAACATCATTCGGTACTGAATAAATTCCTGCTAGGCACAACGCTGCGCTGTTGCTGGCCATCCTCCCAAAATGGGGAGAGAAGCAGGGAGGGGAGGTGTGGAGAAGGGTAGTGAGGATGATCAAAGGTTTGGAACAGCTTCTGTACAAGGAGAGATTAGATTTAGATCCTTTAGCTGGAAAAGAGATGAACGAAGAGGGATATGATAGAGGGATATAGAATTGTGAATGATGTGGAAAGGCTGAATAGGGGATGATTATTCACTCTTTCTTGTACCTGGAGAACCAGGGGCGTGCATTTACATTATTAGAATCGGCTTTAAAATAAACAGAAGAAAGTAGCTTTTCCTGTGCAGCACATAATTAAAATCTGGAACTCATTACTGTGGGAAGCAGGAGAGGCCAGCGGTGTCAGCAGGTTCAAGAAGGGATGAAATGTGTGAGCAAGGGCTGGGTGTGAGCAGGAAGAATGGATCCAGCCCAAGGCAGGACCATGTGCACCCCAGCTGCCAGAGCCACAGGGATTTTTGGCCAATTTCTGGCTCTTTTTGGAAGAGTCATTCTGTGGATGCCAGTTGAGCTGGGTGTGTTTGCCCTAAGGGCTGGTGGCCAGGACCTGCTTTTGGGGTGTCCCCTCCAGCCCCTGTTAACCCTGGGGCTGTTTCTCTTCCCAGTGGCCCTGCAGATGCCAGAAGGGCTCCTCATGTTCGCCTGCACCATCGCAGACATCGTTGAGCGGTAAGAGCAGCTTTTGTGCACTTTCCTGCTTGGCTTCAGTGGCTGACAAGGGGCTGAGGGATGCTGTCAGGCGTGGGGTGGCCACTGGACAGGGCTGCCTGGGCCTGTGCAGTATAAGGCCCAGGGCTACTGCTGAGAGGGGTGCAGGGCACCCCAGCGTGACTGCTCTCATGGAGACACCTTGGCCACAGCCTGGCCTGGCACAGACTACGCTGCTGCCCTTCAGCAGGTCCCAGACACCCACTGCCAGCTTCAGGGACAGGGACCAGCACCATGCCAGCCTGGCTCTCACTGTTTGGCTTCTCCTCCCCTCACCACTCTGCAGGGAGCTGCTGTCAAGCTCAGTGTGTCACGGCCCTTGCCGGGGTGACAGAGCCAGGGAACAGCCGTGTTAACAACCGGCTGACACCAGTTTGGTGCCTGCATGCTCGCCACAGCAGCACAGCCAGTTGAGGGGAGAGCTGGCAGGAGGGCTGCTACCACCAAACCATTCTCCTGTGGTCTTACCCTGTCCCTGCGGCCACTGTCTGACGGTGCCACTCTCAAGGCAGCATGGAGGTGCTCGGGGGCAACCCTTCTCTGGCTGGGGAGGTGTGAGGCCATAGTAATGGTCCAGAGAGCATGACCAAGTGGCTCCTGCTGGGTGACCCCTTCCCTGCAGCTCCTCTCCTGTATTTTTCTGTGATGCTTGGGTGATGAGCTTGGAGGCACCAGAGAGGAGCTGGGCTTTGCAGCAGCAACAAATACAGGCACCTTGCAGAAATTGGCTATAATCTCCTTACTGCTGAGCGTGCTTCCCTCCCCACCTGGCGGCTTTCTCCCCGCTGCGGCTGCCCCCTCCTCAGCCCCTCTCTGTTTTCGCACAATGAATTAGTGCTAATAGCACCACAGGCTTCGTCAGCCATCAGGGTCGTGGCTCTCATTAGTAAGCTGCCTTCCCAGGGCGAGCAAGCTCGATTCCTCTCCGCAGTTAGCTGAGCAGCCACTGCCATGCCAGGTGGAGAGGCAGCCGTGCCTGCAGGCTTTGTCCCCGCTTTGCTATCATTTTCCCCGCGGGCCTGTGACAGCTCCACACTTGGACTGGGCGAGGGAGAGGTGGGAAGGTGGGTGCGGGCTGGGGAGGTATGCGGGGGCTGCGGGGATGGGTGCGAGCGCAGGCGGCTCTGCGTGGGTTTGTCCCTTTAAGCAGAGCTGCCTCCTCTTTGGCTTTGGCACCCAGCCGCTTTCATGTCTCCGACTTCAAAGGCAGCGGATTAAGGGGCTCTTTTATCTGAATGAAACCTTAAGCCCCATTTCCCGGTGGGTGCCAGGTCGATGCTGGGGTGCTGGGGGCCCCGCTGCATTCGCCCTCCCTGCTGAGGTGGTCTGCAGGGCTATGTTGGGGGTGCTGTGTGCCAGAGTCGGGGGGTGCTGGTGGGAGATGGGTGACTGTAGAAGAGTATTGTACAGGGAGAGGTCCCTGGCCAAGAGTGGGAATGTGGCGGCACCAATGGGTTGGTGTTTGAATGGGAGATGGATTCAGGACCAGCATGGGGGCTGTGTCCTTCCCTCACTGCCACCACACATCACCTACAGACACCCCACTGCCAGTCCCTTGCTGGGACCACCAGGTGCCATCTGTGATTCTGTCTGGGAACGTGGCTGTGCCAGGTACCAGCACTGCCAGCTGGAGGATGGTGGCCGTGGGCAGGAGTGAGCCCAGCCTTGTCCTCGATCTCTTGGGGGCGCGTTTGGGACCTGGATTCATTATTGTAGGTGAGGTGTGAATCGTCCTGTAGCCTCGTTAGTACCTGCCTCTTCCTGCTATTGGTATTCATTGCTGGCATTAATGTGGAATCCTGGCTCCGCTGCTGCTCCTGCTCCTGCTGGCCCTTCTCACCCGGCGCTGGGGCCTGACGAGCCTCCGTGATGGGAATCGCTGCAGCTGTGTGCTTATCAGTGGCTGCTGTGGCCAGGCTGGGAACAGGGGCTCAGGGTACCATCAGCACCAGGCTGGCATGTCCCCTTTTCGGTGGGGACAGATGATACGCAATTGCTGAGCAAACCAGGGATAGCTGTGCCCATGAGGGCACTGGTCAGTGAGCACAGCCCCTCTCCCCAGCCCATCCCCCTAGCCTCCTTCCTCCTTCTTGCGGATGGGACTTGGAATACAGCGAGCTCCCCCTCTGCTGTGTGCTCTGGTAATGGCTGCAAGAGCCGTGTCTGGAGAGACAATGTCCATCCCTATGTGTTCCGACTTGACGGGAGCCATGTCTGCCGCTGCTCAGAGTGTTTGAATTTTCTGCTGGAGCTGCCTTTTAATGAAATATTTGTGCCTTGGCCTAGTGGTGCTAGGGAGGGCCAGGAATGGGGATGTGGCCTTACTGTGCCCCAGCATGGTCAGAGGACATGGTGCTGTCTGTGGGTCAGTCTGTCCCTGTGCAACAGCATAGTAGTGTCGTTGTCCCCTGCTACAATGTGGGAGTGAGCAGGCCCCCATGGAGCCCTGGGGAGGGGGCTGGCAGGTAGAGACACACCCCTCCACCTCCGGGCACCCTGTCTAGTCTTCCCAGTATTGCACTGGCCCTTGCAGAGCCCCAAGGGGCTGTCGGGATGAAGATGTAGCCAAAGTGTCACAGCTGCTCCCTCCGGAAGGGCTGGTGGGCTACTTATCCTGGAGCCTTTGAAATCAAGAGTGCAGTTATGGCATTGACCGGCATGAGGCCCTGTTAATTAGCGTTAATAGGTTTGTCATTATCGAACCTATGCTGGGGCGAGCGGCTGGCTGCAGGGGGGGTGGCGGGGCTGGGGTCTGCTGAGCTGGCGGGTCGGCGGGCTGCTGAAACCACATCACGACGCTCTGGCTGCACCTTCCAAATTGGCTCCGTTTGTCACGGCTGATGTAATTCGGCAGAGGGTAACTCGTGCTGGGGGGCGGCAGCGTGGGGGGAGCTCGGACCACGGCTCAGGGAGGGGGGCAGTCCCCAAGCCCACCTGCCATCCTGCTGGGAAGGCAGCAGCCGGTGCCCTCTGCACCACCGCCTTGGTGAGGGGGACACACAGCCATGAGCGGACCCCTCCTCTCACTGTGCCAGGGCTGGAGCAGACGGATCAGCTGGGCTCTCAGCTGGGCTTTTGATTCCTTGTTAATAAAGTCGGCTGTCAGGCTTCGCAGCTGCTAATCCCTCTGTCTCCCTGTGATGGGGCGAGCAGCTCCTGCTAATCAGCCATGGCTCAGTGGCTGGGACAGGCAACGGCAGGGTGGGCCCAGGGGTGTGCTGGTGCCCACACAGTCTGCCATGGCATGGCCTTAGCACCTCCGATGACCAGATGGCTTTTGAGCATCTGTGCAAGGCAGCACTGGGGGTGCACAGAGCATCCTGATGACCATGCCATGGTGTGTCCAACAGCGTATGAGGACATTTCGGAGTCACAGAGGGTCTTGAATTGTCTCTAGTTGAGCAGCAAAGAGTTAAACATCATGCACACAGCCCAGCATCTCTGGCATGGCTTGAAATGCCCAGCTATGGCCCTGACATCGTGCTCTGGCATGGCTTGAGATGCTCTACTGTGACCTTGCTATGGCCAGCAGCTGTGATAGCAAGGACTGGTGTGCCTGGCAGGTCCTTGGTGCTACGGCAGATGTCCCCTTCTGGGATTGGCAGGTGGCAGGACAAGGACACCAAGTCCTCTGGTCAGACAGGTCTGTCCTGTGGCACTGAGCACTGTGTCAAAGCTGGCAGTAGCACTGTGAGGTCCCAAAGGGTCATCTTGGGATGCTAACGCAGGTCAGGATGCAGCCTCAGCTGCGCAGTGGTGTAGCTCTGTCAGCCAGCACTGCCTTCCCTTCTCCCTTTGTCCTTTAAGTGCAACCTGGAGATGCTGGCAGCTCGGTGCAGCACCCTGTGCAGGGGAATTTAATCACCATCATTAACCATGCAACAGCATCATTAGGGAGAATGAAGTTCTCACTTCATTGGAGATGTTTAAAACATCAGCCCGGGTGGTGATGGTGTGGGGGTGGACCGGGCAGGGAGGAGTGTGTGGGGTTGCCAGGGTTGGGATGTGCCAGCACAGGTGTGGTGCTCACCACCACATGCCCTGCATCACCTCCTTGTGTCCTCACGGAAGCTTGGGAGCTAGCACCAGTGGGCAGTACCATGGAGAAGGAGGGGACAGGCACCATCTGGGCACCAGATGACTGCAGTGGCTTTGCCACCACCACGTAGTAGGCCTTTGGTTTGCCTTACTTTGGGGGTTTTTTGTAGCAACAGGGCCAGCAAAGCTGAGGTACCCCCTGGGTGAGCCTTTCAGGGTACTGGGGTTGGCCCTGGCACTTCCAGTGAGGACAGAGGGGAGGTCCCCCTACAGAGGAGGAGACCCAGCTGGAGGTGGCTGCTCCTGGGGGTTTGTGGGGACACACACCTCTCCCCATCCTGACCTGCTTGCTGATGCTCTGCAGGGCCTCGTGCCACTCATGGGTGGTGATTGCCCAGCTGTAGCGGGGCTCTTCCAGCACAGTTTGCAGCAAAATTGCAAACTCATTATTTTAATTATGTGCAGCCTTCCTGTGCTAATGAAGTTAGGAGTCTGGTAATGGGGCTTGGTGATGGGCGTCTCTGCTCATTAAGTGCATTGTTCTCAACTGAGGCTGTGCTCAGCCCCCCACACTCCAGGACAGTGGGACCTGCTGGCAACCGTCCTTGGGATGGGTTGGACTTGGGTGCCACAGGGCAGGCAGTGGGTGTAGGGTTTGTGGGGTGATCATGAGACTCTACCTTTCCTCTGGGGTACAGGGTGTGGGGTATTTATAGGGCATAACCCTCTTGCTTATCCCCAGGGGTTTCCCGGCAGGGAGGTGGCACCATGCTACAGTGTAACTGTGCTGTGAAGGGCCACATGCAGGCGAGGCAGGTGACTGTGAAGCAAGGAGCAGCTTGCTCCATGTGGTCATCCCCAGTGGGACACATGGGCACCCTGACATCTTGGTTCCAGCTTCCTCCTCCAGCAGCCTCATGATGCCTGGACTGACCACTTCCAGCTCAGTCCCTGCAGCCCCCTCATTGCCAGGGCTTCTGGAATCAGGCACGATGGATGTGCTGGGGCTGAGGATTCCTGTTTGATGGGGAGAGTTGCTCTGCTTTGCAGGATGAGGACCAGCATGGTATCATTCACATGCTGCTGCGGTGTCAGGGGACCCCACGCTCCTGCCAGCAGCAAATGCTCTCATTCATTTGTCGAGGGGCTGGTATAAATCAAGGCTGCTCCAGCCTGGTGCCTGTGCTCAAGTGGTGGGGAGCAGCTGCCCCATACTTGGGAACATGCTGGCTTCATGTGCACCTGTCTGTTACAGTTTTCAGTCCCCAGTCATGTCCCCTGGTCACTGTCACCTCTGTCCCACACTGGCCAGGTAAGAGCAGAGCTGGAAGCATCAAAGGGTCCTGGCAGTTGGGATTATGGCCAGGACCTGGCCTGCCCAGGTGTGCATCCTGCCAGTGCTGAGCATGGCTCTTTATAAATGGGATTTTGGGAGCCATCTGTTTAAAGGAGGAGATAATGAATTAGGGGGAGATGAGAAAAATGCTAAGGCCGGGCGGTTTTTCAGAATGAGCCGGGGTTTGCAGGATGTAAAAGATGAATAACCTCCCCACGTGCTCAATATTCATGAGCTCCCAGCTATAGTGAGCGGCTCAGTGCTGGCTGGGGACAGCCCCATCACCGCGGCAGGGGTCCTCCCTGCCAACACGCTGCTGGGACCCCTCCATGGCTGTGATGAGTTCCAGGGACCCAAAAACACCCACAAGTACACTTCCCTGGCTGCCTCTCGCCTGCATCCCCATCCGGTCTGGTTGGTGAGCAGCTCTCTGGCCTGCGTTGGAGGCAGGTGGCTGTTAATTGATGTTTCCTTCCTCTGTAGTTTGATAAAAGGCTCTGGCAACACTGAACTGATTAAAACATCAAGGGGAGGCCCCCATGCTTGCCTTTGATTTGTCTCGGGAGATGATTGCTGCTTCGCTCAACCGTCCAGCCCAGCCAGCGCAGGTGACCCCTGGTGTGTGCTCTCCTGGTGCCTTTCCTGCCGTCACCCTTCCAGCCTCACCAACTGCAATGGCAGCACCATTGGGCTCCCTCCTCACCAGGCATTGTCCCGTAGCCTCCTTGCTCCTTGCTTGGCCGTAGCTCCACTCCCTGCAGCCAGAGTGGGATGGTTCTCCGTGGCTGGGGCAGGGCTCAGCCTCCTCTCTCCCTGCCCATGGGCTGGTGGCCACATACTGCTGGCTGCAGCCCTGCACACCAGGCAGGGGCTACAAGCGCCTCTGCCAGCCCCTGCCCTCCTCCCTCCGCTGTTGCTATTTCACTTTCTTGCTCTTCACCCCAGGGACTTTCTCTGGGGTTTGGGCCAATTTGCATACATTTTAATCTATAAAAAATTAAGCGGCGCTGGCTGCCGCTCTGAGTCAGACCTCCCCGTCCTGAATCTTAAGGAGCTGAATAATTTTCCACTTTTGCTGAGATGTGTGGAGTCTGATTCATGTTCATCTCATCACCTCTCATTAGAGAAGGGGGCTGGGGGCTCTGGAGGGGTAGGGAAAAGCCTTCTCGAACCTTCGCTGGCAGCCCCCAGTCCCACAGCATGGCCATGCAGACAGTGGAGGAACCATCCTATTCGGGCCGTGCTAGGAGTGAGGGAATGTGGGATTTGGGTGCTCACAGGGTCTGGTCCATCTTGTGATGGTTTCCAACTGTGTCCCCAGCCACTAGAACACTGCAAGGAGCAGGAGGTGCTGGGGCTGGACAAAGGAGGTGGACATGGCTTTGCCCCTTCTCTAGGTATGCTCCGGCAGAGCTGCTCTCCTGTCCCTCTCCCCAGGTGGTGATGGATGGGCCAGAGCTGTTAATATTCAGCACGCTCCGCCATTTCTCCACCTTCTGCCATCTGCCCAGCTCTGCCCACCATTTCTATTCTTGCTGCCGATGTAACGCTCCCTGCCTGGTGCTCTGGGGGGGGAGTGCGCGGGACCCTGGCCCCCAGCCAGCACTGGGTGCCAGTGGGGGGTGATGCTGTGCCAGGGTGCCCACCTCCCCCAAACCCTTTGCCCCAGCCCCCTGCTAGCAGCATGGGGGACCCCCCTGGCATTGAGCTACAGCAGCTGGTGTGACCTCAGTGTAAATACAGAATTAGCATCTGGTTTAAGCAGCCCCTCCAGGCACAGGGCTTTGTCATTGCGATACCTACTTTCATCCATACACTACCACGGCAGCTCTCTGGGAAGGCAGCCAAGCTAATAATCCCCCAAAATGGTGCAATAAAATACCCACAAAGGTGGTGCCTTTAAATCATGCTAGAGACCCAACTTTGCTGCCCGGTGCTGGTGTGTGCCCCGCTGGCAGCTGGCAGGTGCCTGATGGACTTGGAAGCTGGAGCGCTGGGGTGCTGGAGCAGGGATGGGGAACAGCACCAGGATTTGCCTGGTGCTTTTCCTTGCCAAGTGCCACCTAAGCACGAGCTCATCCTGGAGCACACCCAAATTGGCCAAACTGCCATCCATGGGTGATGCAGCTGGGTGTGGGCCGGAGTACATTGGCTCTCACATTGCCCAAGCATAGGGCGATGGTGGCTTTGCCAGCCTGGCTGGCGTGGCTGGGAATGCCAGGGTGGCTGTTCTGTCCATCCATCCTGGTGGCTCTGATCCTCTGGATCAGCTGGTGGGAGCGATGGCACCATGCTGTGCCAGGTCTCCCTCTGCTCCTCTCCCTGCTGGAGCATTAGGAAGCTGGCAGCGTATTGTTTGATGAGCGGATAATCCGCTGAATTGCAAACAGCTTTACCCAATTGAAGAGGCGGATTACCGCTCTCCAGCTTAATCATGTTGACATCTCAGAGAGTAGCCAGTGCTTGTCCTTTTTGGCGCGTGGTAAGGGGCTCAGTGGCAGCACGGATTCTCCCGGTAGTGACGTGCCACAGGGCTGGGGGGCAGGATGTGGGCAGTGGCAATGGCAGCCAGCTATGACCCTTGCTGTTGTGCTTCCCTGCAGGTTCACGGACGCAGAGGCGGTGGTGATGGGTGATGTGACCTATGGTGCATGCTGCGTGGACGACTACACGGCCCGGGCCCTGGGTGCTGACTTCTTGGTGCACTATGGACACAGCTGCCTGAGTAGGTGACAGTCAGCCCCAGGGCGCTGCTGAGGTGGCCATGCGTGGCACTGCTGCAGCTGTACTGCTGCCACTGTGCCATGATGATCGGCTCCCCACACTGCTTGACACCAGCTCAGAGACTTAGTGCCAAGGGCTAATCCATTCCTAAAGGGTTTGCTGTTCTCCAGCCTCGGCTGCTGGTTTTGGATGGAGCCAGACTGGCTAGGTGGCTGTCTGCAGGCAAGATTTTAGGGGCAGCAGGGCGTGCTCATCCTGCTCAGCCATGTGCTGCAGTGGCACCCAAATCATAGCCCTGTGTCCAAGAGCAGAGCAGCAAGGCCGTGGCTCAGCAGGACTGCGCTCACCCAGGAGCTGCTCGTGGGGATGGGCCTGCTTTTGCCCCCCACCTTGCCTCTGTGGTTTTTGGGGGAAGTCGGAAGCAAGGGCGGTGGCCTGAGGGTCCCACTCACCCTGGGGCCAAGATGGTGTCTTTGCTGAGTGCAGTGCAGGCTGGGTGGGGAAGGGAGGAGGAGGCTGTGTGCTCCCCAGGCGGAGGATACTCTGGATCCAGTTGCCATGGAAACTGCGCTGCTGTCCCAGATGCTGCTAACTTTGAAGTCCACCCAGGATGGAATCAGCCCAAAAATAACAATAAGACGCTCTGGGTTTTAAGGTGGATCGGCAGAATTGCCGTAGTGAATGGCAAGCACTTGCATCCCTGGTACTGCCACACTCCTGGCACCTGGCAGCCCTCCTGGACGTTTACAGGGCTGTATAAATGGATTTGAAGAATTGTGTTCAGACTGTGTATGAAATGCTGACTCCACAGCTGAGAACTCTGTCCCAAAAGCCATGTTGGTGTGAGCATTCATGGTGATAAATAACTGTGTTAGATGGTTTTTTAAGGAAGAAGGGTTATGGGCACCACTGGAATGGGGGAGTATAAAACCCCTGGTTTGTAGCGTGCTATTCATGAATGAACAGCAGGAAGGGGTAGAAGGGACTGTATCCAGCAGTGCTTGCACCAGGCTAGATGGGTTGCAGGGCATCCTGGAGTGCCCAGATGGTGCTCAGAGGGTGCTTGGCTCTTTTTGGGCAGCCACAGTGCTCCTGTGACCATTGTGGCTGATGATGGAGTGTGTACCCATGCAGCACACAGGCACTTGCCCTCTTCCTTCCTGGCTCCACATGCCCTGTGGGAGGGAGTAATTTGCACTTAATTGTGATCAGGTGAAAAGCACCAAAATGGGAAGTGAACGGGTAGCTGTGGATCGATGTGGACTCTGTGTACTTTAATTATTCACTTAATCGTGGTGACACAAGCTTCTTAGCACCGGGGGTAATTAGATTTGTGTTCATTGATTCCCCAGGCTGCCATTATCCGGAGAGGAACGAGTGGGTGCTCTCCATAGCTTCCATCTGCACCCCCTGCTTGAGGTGCCAGCATGGACAGAGAGGTGGCACAGCCTGCCCGCGCTGGGGTGGTTGGAGCTCAGAGAGCCCCACCAACATGCTTTGTCCCTTGCCTTGGCCCCAGATGCACCCCATGCTCACACCCTCTTTCTTGCTCTCACCAGTACCCATCGATGCCACACAAGGGCTGAAGATGCTTTATGTGTTTGTGGACATAAAGATTGACACATCCCATTTCCTTGACACCATTCGTTTCAACTTCTCAGCGGGCACCTCCCTGGCCCTTGTCAGCACCATCCAGTTTGTCTCCACAGTGCAGGTGAGATGGGGACCCTCAGTAGTGCAGTCACAGGCTGGGGCTTGGGTCTGCCCTTGCCTTTGCCCTGGCTTAGTCCCTCTCTGTACAGGCTCCAGAGCTGGAGCAGCTGCCCCAGGGTGCTGGTGGTGCCGGTTCGAGTCACTTCAATAATATGCTGCTGCCGTAATGTTGATCAAGTACTTTATAATAACTCTGATCAATGTTTCATGGCGGCACCCCTCCCTGCTCCCCCGGGAGCTGCTCTGTAAATGTCAGGGCAGGCGGTGGAGCACTTGGCATTTTGATGCAGTGCTGGCAGCAGCAGGGGAAGCTCCAGCGGGTCTGTCTGTCTGCCCCTTAACGGCTGGCTGGGCAGGACGGGAGGAGATGAATGAGCCTCTTGAGCCATGTCTATCTAAACACTGGGCTATTGAAGCATTAAGCGTTTTCCCATGTCTTTTAATTGATACATTGGCTGAGCTTCGCTGAGCATCTGGGCTTTGTGGAGCTGTTGCCCTCCATGATGGTGCTGCCCGGAGCAGACTCACTGCCCTCTGCTGCCGCTGTGCTCGGCCACAACAGCACAGCTGTTGCTGCTGGTGCCCCATGGAGCTGGGACTGCCAGGGATAGGATGTTCCCAAGGGTTCCCAGCAGTGCTGGTGACCACTGGCCTTGACCATGCTCTGTGCCACGATCTGACCCCATGTCTCCCGCAGGCAGCAGCACAGGAGCTGCGTTCCCAGTACAAGGTTTGTGTGCCCCAGTGCAAGCCACTGTCCCCAGGGGAGATCCTGGGCTGCACGTCGCCCCGGCTCGCTCAGGACATAGATGCCATTGTGTAAGTACCCAGGGTACTCCAGGACCTTCCTGCCTGGCCCAGTCTGCCTGTCCTGCCTGTATCCCCTGCCCAGCCATGGAGTGATTCTGGAGGGTGGCAGGGGGACATCTGTGGGCTAGGACGAGCCCCCTCCAGCTCCCTTTGCTGCTTGGAGTGGCATGTGCTTGTAGCACAGAGGAAATAATTGAGTCGTATATCAGGATAGATAATAGATGGAAGGGCGGGTGGATAATTGGAAAAGACAAATGGCCGGGGCCCAACATCACAGCAACATTAATTTTATTTAAGGACAGCAAATTAGAGGGAGCACTTCGCTTCCTATCACCTAATTATTTTAGGTAATGGAAATGCTTAATGTACTGTGAATACAGTGTGCTGCAGAATAAATAAATACAAGAACCCCACCCTTGGGGGGAGCTGGGGAGCCCAGGTGTGGGTTTGGGCCCTGCCAAGCCCCTTCTTGCCCATCCTGCTGGGAGACAACAGCACCTGGTGAAGTGTGGTGGTGGGGAGAGCCAGGCTTATGATTGCCAGCCTCACCGTGAGCCACACTGGCACCAGCAGAGAGGCTCTGTTTTCCATCTCTCGCCAAGGGCACTAGGAGCAGGCAGGGGTGGCCAGGCTGGCACTGCATCAGCAAGGATGGGTCCTTCCTGCTGCCAGAGGAACTGCGGTGCGGTACCGACCAGCCAGCCGTGCAGGTGCACACAACCAATGTACCTGCATCCTCCCCGCATTATTATTTTCTTCTTTCCCCTGTCTCTGGGGCTAACTTTTGCAGACAAATTAGCTTTGATCTCCCAAAATGTCATTCTCCAATTAAGGGCAAAATCTAGTCAAGTTTTACGTCTGAATTCATTTTCGAAGCCCTCACTCCATTAGGGCAGCTGAATGAAAGGCTTTGAAATGTAATTGCTGACTTGAAATCTGATTAGAAATGGAAGCAGTAACATCTAGAACCAGCAGATGAGATGGAGCAGCTCCTGTCCACCCCATGCCAATGTGGCCATCCCACCTCACCCTGAGCATGGCCACCTCTCCCATACCGTTGTGCCGAAGGGCTGCATGGAGATGGGGAGCCCTGGCTGTGCCCGTTGCCCTTCGGTCCTGGCATGGGAGCTTGGGTTCCCACCATCTCCGTGCACTGCCTTGGGAAACTGGTGGGCACGTGGGTAGGTGTCACTGTTTCCCGAATGCTGTAGCTCTCCCTCCCCTCTCGGCAGGTATTTGGGTGACGGGCGCTTCCACCTGGAGTCCATCATGATTGCCAACCCCGGGATACCTGCCTACAGGTACGGGCAGCCCGCAGGCATCTGCTCTGGTCCCCAACATCCCCATGGTGGGGAGCACCCCATCTCCCCCAGCACACCAGGGACCAGCTGTCCCCACTGTGCATCCCAGGGCTGGGCAGGCAGCCGCCAGCAGTGGGCACAGGCAGGCCAGGGGCCATGGGCCAGGTGAAGAGGCGTGTCAGAGAGATGAACATCAGCCATTTACTCCAGCTGAATATAAACATTTTGACAAGTACCTGTGAAAGCTCGTGGAGGTGCAGCCATTAAAGTGTGGCTGCTGCAGGCAGAGGCCATAAAGCGTGATGATGAGGCCGCTGAAAGCAGATGAAATATCAGGAGTGAAAGGCTGGGCCCATTTGGCGAAATCTGAATTTCTTAGTAGGTCGTTTGTTACTAACGGGAGGCGCACGTCAGGTTTATGGCGCTGGTGAAGCTGCCGAAACCCGAGTGGGATTTGATTAAAATTCTCCTCGTCAAACAAAGCAACAAATCAAAGATTTCTTCATAATTGATGAAACAGGACTGGGGGAGAGCTGAGCACAAAGCTGAGTGCAAAGCCCAGGCTGTGTTGAGTGTTGGGGGGCTCTGGTGGGACACTTGCCTTGTCCCTGTCCTTGTCCCAGCTCTGCATCCTAACAAGCCAGCTGGGCCCTGCATTAGCCAGGGGCAGAGGTGCTGTGGGAGGCAATTAGTACTAATGAAGTATCGTTTAGGTATCGTTATTGTATAGTATTATATTCTTAGGGTATCGTTTAGGGCCATCGTGGATGGGGGCAGGTGACGGGGCACAAGGGGGCAATGGGGCATGTGTGAGCCAACTTCTGCTTTGCAGATACGATCCCTACAGCAAGGTCTTCTCCCAGGAGCACTATGGCCACCAGCAAATGTGCCGTGCTCGGCAGGACGCCATCCGCACTGCCACCGGTGCCCGCTGCTGGGGGCTCATCTTGGGCACTTTGGGGCGCCAGGGCTCCCCCAGCATCCTGCAGGTACTATCCTTTTCCCCATGGTCCCCACCTAGGCACTAGGTGCTGTTCCTCGGTGGGGGAAGGACCAGTAAATGATGTCACCATCAGCACAGTGGCCTCACTGCCGGGGTGATAGTGGACCCAGCACCACTGGCAGCCCTCTGTTGCCACTGCCCAGGATCTGTGTGCCCCACAGCCGGGCGGCCAGGGCAATTAGCAGCAGATGAGGGAGGTAGGACAAGGGCTCATTAAACCTGTCCCTCACTGGAGAGAGCTGGCCAGCCCTGGAGACCCTCCCCCCCACCACAGGCAGCTTGGCAATTAGTTCCTTGGGTTTGTTTTAATTGGATGAACTTCGGATCAGGTTCACCATCCCTGTTCAGCTGCTACACTGGCACTTTCTGCACCCCAGCTGGGAGGGGGAGTGGGACCAGAGTGTCCCGCCCCATGGGAGTAGGGTGCCCTGAGCCCAATGGCCCTGCTGACATCCAGAATTTTTAGGGAAGCTCCAGGTGAGATTTGGGGCAGAAAACAGTGGGCAGAGTGGGGTGGGGAGGTCCCAGCAGGAGGCAGGACACAGGCGTAGGGAGGGCTGTCTGGGTAGGTGGTGATCAGAGCTAGCTCTGGAGAAGGAGGCTGTCCCTGGGCCCTCCTGGGCCCCTCTTCTCCTCCTGCAGTCGCTGGCCGCAGTCAACCTACAGCAGGCAGGCTGCCCAGGGAAGGCAGCTGCTAACGAGAACAGATTGTTGCCATTGAGCAGTAATTACTTCATTAGGCTGAGGCATGCGGCTGGGGGGGAGTCGGGCATAAGCCAGAGCCATGGCCACAGTTCCTGTCACTGCCAAGGGGATGTGGCCATGGGGCAGAGCTAAGGCCCGCAGAGGGTCTGATGGCCAGGAAGGGACTGGGTAGGGCTTGGTGGGGGGCTTCCTAGGCGCATCTGTCTAGGCTCCCCTAACTCCTGCAGGTGCCTTTTCCCTCCTGCAGCACCTGGAGTCTCGTCTCCGCACCCTGGGCCGGCCCTTTGTACGGGTGCTGCTCTCAGAGATCTTCCCCAGCAAGCTGCAGCTCTTCCCTGATGTGGATGCGTGAGTGCTGCTGATCCCCACTCCATCCCTCTGCCTTGGGGTACCCAGGTTGCCCCATCCATGTCTGTACCTCCAGTTCCCAGGGGAAGCTTGCTTCCTTCCAGGGGGCTGTTGTGGGGCATCATAGCAGCTTGTTCTTCCCAAAAGACTAGTCTACATTTGTTGCTACATGTTGCCTTTCCAGGTGGGTGCAGGTAGCCTGTCCCCGACTCTCCATCGACTGGGGAGAAGCCTTCAGCAAGCCGCTGTTGACACCCTACGAGGTGAGAAACACCCTTCCGTTTTGTGGGGACCTGCCCTGGCTTGGGGGGATGTGCTGGATCTCCCCCAGAGTTGTGGTGCAGGGACATCCGTAGAGCCAAGTAGTGCTGTCCCAGCACCTCTGGCTCCCTGGGGACTCAGCTCCTTTTCCCCTCTGCAGGCAGCAGTGGCTCTCCGGGACATCGAGTGGCAGCAGCCTTACCCGATGGACTTCTATGCCAGCCAGTCCTTGGGGCCATGGACAGTGAACCATGACAGCACACAGCCCCCGCACCACAGCCGGCCAGCTCAGGTGGGCAGCATGGTGTGACCAGGGCACAGGGTGCCACCTAGAAGGTCCCCACTCTGTCCCTTCGCTCTTAGTGGCTATGCGGGGTAGAGGGGACAGGCGGTGGAAGTGTTGGCACAGGTTGAACGCCTCGTGCTTTATGGTATCTGGTGCCTTGTAGTGCCTGGTGTCTAGTACCGGTGCTACGTCCCAAAAGCGCCACCGTGTGGCTTCGTTCCCGGTGAACAGTAACTGGGCCGGTGCCAGCCGGCGGAAACACATGACCACCCCCAGCCCGTCCTGCCGGGGTGAACATCCGCTTGTCCCCGCGGCAACCCGAGGGGAGAGGGGGATTCCCCCCTACCGTGCATCATCGGGTGCTGCGGGCTGAGCACGGGCAGACTCATTACAGCTCAGCAGGGGCTGGGGCCCCATCCCGACCCTGCTTCTCTCTCTGCTGCAGGGGAAGCCTCCCGCGCCCCCCACCCCGGTGGATGGTGAGGAGAGGCTGAGTACCGGGGGCCCAGGAGCATCCTGAACGCAGGTTGCACCCCAGCCTGCGGCTGCCGCGCTCCGAGACTTGGTGTTGGCGCAGGCAGGCACGCAGCCAGTGGTACCTCCCCTCCCGAGGGTAAGCATAACCGAGGCCTCCCGGTGCCGGCACAAGAATGGATGGGGAGCACCCCGCAACTCAACGACACTGCTGTCCACAAGGAGCGTCCCAGCTGCCCACGGGGAGCAGCAGCCTGTAAGACCAGGCCCTGCTGCAGGCTCTGCCCGCAGCAGCCCCAGGCCCCACCACAAGATTCCACTGCTATTCTTTTCCAGCCCCGTCACGTCCCGCGTGCGGCCTCCAGCCGCCAGGGGGTGCGCTGACGCATTATCGTGGAGGGGCACCGCCCCCTTCGCCGTACTGTCCAATGAGCAGTTGCGTTTCTGTGGAATGAGGGGCCCGGGCGGAAGTGGTGTTCTCGGCTTCCTGTGGCAGTGGGTGCCATGTCGGGTGGGAGACCGCTGCGGCTGCTGGGGCTGCACGGTTACCGGCAGAGCGAGCGCCGCTTCCGCCAGCGTATCGGCGCGCTCCGTAAGGCCTTGCGTGGCCGCGCAGAGCTGGTGGTGATCAGCGCGCCACACACTGTGCCCGTCGACGAGGACGACGGCGGGGACGATCCCCCTCGCGGCTGGTGGTTCTCTGGACCCGGCACCTTTGAGGCGGGAGAGGAGGCGGCAGCGCCGGCGGGGCTGGAGGAGTCGCTGTCTGCCGTGGCGGCGGCACTGAAGAAGCACGGGCCCTTTGACGGGCTGCTGGGCTTCAGCCAAGGCGCAGCGCTGGCCGCCATGGTGTGTGCTCTGCGGGCCCGCGGCGATCCCCGCTTCCCTGTGGCCTTTGCCATCCTGGTGGCTGGCTTTGCCAGCCGCGCCCCAGCCCACGGCCACTTCTACCGGGAGCCTATCTCCCTGCCCACGCTGCACGTCGTGGGTGATGCTGACGCCGTCATCGCTGCCTCCCTCAGCAGGGAGCTGGCCCAGCACTTCGTGGAACCTGTTGTCCTCACCCACCCAGGTGGGCACTTTGTCCCTGCAGCTGCACCACAGAAAAAAGCATACCTGGACTTCTTGGACCGCTTTTGCCCTGGACAGCAACAGGCCGTGCTCCCGGGTTCTGAGGCCTTTTGTAAAAGTCTGTAATAAACTGGGCTTCAGCAAGCCGTATGCATGCAGCCTCCCATCTTGGTATAACATCAATGTTTCCATCCCTTCCAGGGGGGCTAAAGAGTCCTCATCAGGTCACTGTGCAGCGCAGAGCCAAGCTTAATGATTCTTTGTTATCTCCCCTCTTTAGGTTTTGGGTCTTGTTTGTTTTTTTTGTTTTTTCAACTTTGTTGTACACATGAATATACAGGTGTGACAGTGAGGGCTTTGAGGGCAGGACAGGAGGGGGACACTGCTCTGCGTGAGGAGCTTTCAGAAGCTCAAATAGCTGTTGAAAAACAGGTTTCCTTAGCTCTTCCAAAGGATATGTCTGCAGAGCACACGGCTCCTATGGTTGGTACACCCTAAAGTGTCATGCTTTCTTATATCCTTGGAGAAAGCTCTTTAGTACCAGCAGATCTGGGTCTAGAAAGTCCTCTCATCCCTGGCAGTGCTAGGGCTAGTGTTTGTTTCAGGGATGAAATTTTTGCTGGTTCAGCATGTGTGTGTTTGGAGACTTTTGTATCTTCCTCAGTACAAAGTGCTTTCGTGAACAAGAAAAACTTGTTGCTTTGTTTTTGACTCTAGTGTTTTCCAGAAGCTCACAGAAGTCTTTATTGGTGTTGCGATTGCAGGTGTCCTGCTTGACCGCTGCTGGGGTGAGCTGGGCTCTGCAGGCTGCAGCTGAGAGGCACCATGCTCTCAGGGCTTCCCTCTAACCATGCTTTTCCGGAGGGGTGCAGTGTAATACAGCTGGTAAAAGAGAGAAATTGGGTGAAACTTCTGAATTTACCCCCTGCCTGCGCAAATCTGGGGGGACAGCGGGAGAGCACTGTGAGGGATGGAAGATGCTGAGGTGCAGAAGCAGATTTGGGGCAGAGTACAGAAACACTTTCCTTATTTCCTCAGCTGGGAACAGGCCTGGGAGGTTCAGAAAGATAAAACCAACCCAGCAGAAGCAAGTGGTTCCCATGCTGTGAAGGTTTTGCCCTCTGGTTTGTTGTTTATGCAGTGGCATGACAGCAGTGGTGGTATGAAGATGTGGCTGCTTTCCCTGCAGCCCTGGTATGGTTTCTGGGGGCTGGTGAGGCTGAGGCAGTGCCTGCCTCCTTTGCTACCTCGCGGGGCAGCACCAGCTGGGCTGTGTCACATCTGCTGTCTGCTTGGGTGACATGAACGTGGGGGGAATCTTGTCGTCCATCGATCACTGCTTCAGGGACACCAGAGACCGTTTGGAGGGGGAGGAATGTAGTGGCAGCGCCCAGGAGCAAGGCCAAAGGTGGCAGCTAGCCGCAATAAAGCACCAGGGCCTTTGTCTCTGCCGCTGGGAAGGATGGCAGCAGGCGTGCTTTGACAGCCTTCTGGTCGTTAGCTGTTTAATTATTGCAGAGCCACAGCTCGCCGCGGTGGTATCCCAGCACAGCATCTCACCATCACATCCCCCGCCCCGCCCTAGCGGGACGGTGCGGAGGAGGCACTGCAGCCGTGCCCTGCTGCCAGCCTGCACTGCAGTCCCGACCGGCAGCTCCCCGCTCCCGCGGGGGGGCACCACCGCAGCTCGCTGGCATTGGGAAGGCAGGGAAGAAGCCCAGGCATGCCGGGACCGTGCAGAACAGTCCCGGCTCTGCAAGGAGTTCCATCGAGTGGGGTGTGGGTGACGTTGAGGGATGTGTGACCTGAGCTGGGATGCTACAGTACCTACCTCCTCATCCCAGACAGTTTAAAAACATGGCTCCTGACAGGTGGATCCTATAAAAACAAATGGCCCAAAGGGAGTTGGGATTTACCCCAAAACAGCAAGTGGCTACTGTCTCCCGGTGCCAGGCCCACGGGTAAGTAGGGCTCTGCTGGGGGCTGTGAGCCTGCTGTGGGCACAGGGGCCAGCCGTGCCCTTCCCTGGGTGGACAGAGTCCCCCACCCTCTCCCAATGTCCTAAGGATGGCAGGAGAAAACTAACGCAAGCAGAGATGCTGCTGGCTCCCCACAAACACCCACCACCTCCTACCCAGCTTCTCATGTCCCTTCCGTCTGTGTTGCTGCCGCCTGGGGTCCTTCTCTGCTGCCCCCCGTGCCAGCCACCCGCATTGGGCTTGCTGAGCACGGGCATCTGTGGGCAAGCACTGGAAAAAGCAACGTCCCACTGAGCCTGGCATCAGGCACGGATCTTGTTGGGGTTCGAGCCATACCCATCTCGCACTCTTCCTCCCCTTGTCCCCACGAGCATGGGGAGGGGGCACACCAGGAAGATGATGTGTTTTGCACAACCCAGCTCCTGCCTGCAAAGAGGCAGCAGCATGGGCAGGCGAGAGCCAGAGGCCATCNTTGGAAACCCCCCCCCCCCCCCCCCTTCCCTGCTTCACCCGCAGAAGCTTCCAGTTGTGGCTGAGTCACTTGTGCTGTAGCTCCTTCTCTCCTTGTTTTGGATGGAAGTTTTCCATGGAAACCCACGCTGGGCCGGGCTGCAGGCTGGGATAAACACAGCTGAATCACAAAAGGCCAGTTCGCCAAGAGCTGTCATATGGCAACAACAGCATGTGAGGGCAGGCAGCTGCCCTGCCTTTTTGGGGGGTGCAGCAGCTCCTCTCCCTGTATCTCTTGCTGGCTCAGACCCCACCTTGGCCCACCCCAGATTCCCCTGGTGCCCCTTGCCTAAGCTGGGAGTGGGTCACAGGTTTCAACTGGAAGCTTGTTTTGGGGATGCAGCTGGGGAGAGCCCCTTGGGGACCCTCACTGCAGCTCAGTCCTCAGCCATGGGGTTCTGCAGAGTCATGGCTGCTGGAAGTCCCTATGGAAGAGCCATCCCACTTGAAGCTCCTGGCCATGGGCAGGGACACTTGCAGAAGTGCCAGGAGCGAGGCTGAGGCAGTGTTTGCACCACGCTTGTGCCCCACTAATCACCATCCTGCCATAGAAATGGCAAGTAATGAGTCGACGGTGGCAGGCACCGCGTTCCTCCTTGGAACCGCTGCAATCTCCATGCTGATGAGGAGCACGGGAGCTGGACGGCCTCTGTCCCCTGGTGCTGATGGCTGGCCCCAGGCCCGGCAGCTTGGAAGCGCCTTCAGAAGCTGAGTCCCAGTGTCAGAAATCCAGGATATTTTAAGAACTCTGGAAGAAAAACTAATTCCAGGGTGTCAGCAGAAGAGACTTGGCCTTCAAAACAGCAACAGCAGTGCAGCCGGAGCTTTCCTGGGGTCTGAGGGGCCACATGGGTGCCTTTGGGACACATCCCCTCACCAGGGGTGCCTGGATGCTGTGACCTGGACTTCACTGTGGCGCTGTTGCTGCTGACCACCTGGGGCATGAGCAAGGAGGGGGTTTGGGTGATTTTTTATGGCCAGTGGCCCCTTTGGAGCATGGCTGTGCCAAACGTAGCTGCAGCTTTACCTAGGTGCTGGAAGGGTTGTCCAAAAATCCCTTTCCAGCAGGTGTGTGGTGCGCAGCCAGTCGCCAGCTATGAGAAAAGCAGGAGCAGGCAGCAAAGGGGACCATCAGGAAATGGGGCAGCTCATGGCAGAAACCTAGTGCCTCCAGGTGCTCTGCCACACCACAGCCTTGCTGGCCCCAGGGGACCTGGCAGTGGCCATGACTGGATAAGGGCAGAGCTACTGGATGCAGAACCCCTATGGGTGGGTGCTCCTCAGGGGTTGCTCTGGAGAGCAGGAGCACGGGCAGGGGTCCTACCTGGCTTAGCCCCTACTCAGTTTTCGGTGGCACCTGTGGTTGCCCCAAGCCGTGGCTGCAGGTTCTTCTTTGGGGCTGTGTCCCTGTCCTGCTATTGCCACGTACGCTCCATTCTCAGGGTCCTCAGCACCCACCTCCATGGGATAAGGCACCCCCACCCCTCTGGCATCTCCACAGTCACTATGTTCCTTCCAGACCCCCCCAGTCCGCCCTGTCTCTGGGGTTTTCTGCGCAAAGTGCCCCTGGCAGGTGCCCTGCCCAGCCGGCACCAGTCGCCGCCTGCTCCCGAGGGCCCGGTGCCCGGTGTCGGGGCAGGCCGGGCCGCTCTGACTTCGCCGCTCAGGAATCTCCTGGCCGCGCCGGGAGAGTTGTGCAACCTGCGCCCGCCCCCGGTCCCCCGCCCCGTCCGGTCCCATCGGGCCGCGCTCAGTCCCTGCCGCTCCAGGCCCGCCGCCGGGCCGCCCTCCGCTCCCCGGAACGGCCCCGCTGAGAGCCCCTTGCCCCGCGCACACCGGCGGGACGGGACAGGACGGGGGTGATGGGACCGTGTTTACCGACGAGCTGCGGAAGCTGCTTACAGACGCAGAGGGACGAGGCCCGGAGGGGGCAGCCGCCGAATGGCGCCAGGGCACCACCGGGAGGGCAGGTGAGGGGCTGCGTGGCGGGGGGGAGGGGGGAGAAGGCTGAAGTCAAGGTGGGGGAGTCCTTGCCATTCCCGCTGCTCGAGGAGGAGCCGCTCGGCACCCGCCCCCCCGAACAGTAAGAGTTGATGTGCAGCGAGCTGCACCCTGCATGTGAGCTCCTACTGCCCCGGGAGGTGGGCAAACCCCGCGGGACCCCGCCCACCGCCTCCCGTGCCCTCCGTGAGTGGGGTGGGAGTGTGAGCCTGTGATGCCTGCGGTGCGAGTGCGCCGGGCCCGGCGACCATGGCTGTAGACTGTTACCCCCCCAGCAGCACAGTAACAATCTAAAGCCACGGTCGCCCGGGCGGCGTCGGAGGGAGGGAGGATGGGGGGGACGGGGAGGAACGGGCAATTGGTGCCTTGGCGACGGCGAGGAGGCGGCCCCGCCACCGCAGCGAGCGCGCCCGACTCCCACCCGCAGTGCAAGGAGCGGGTGTCCTGGTGCTGGATGGGGGGAGAGTGTCTATAGCATATCTCCCCCCACCCCGCCCCCTTTCTCCCACGCGTGTCCGCTCCGTCGGGGGG
>VWZX01002552.1:17856-98797 GCA_013399015.1 Galbula dea | reverse complement strand
GCTTGGGATTGCCCTGACTCAGATGTAGGACCTTGTATATTCATTCATGACCTGGATGAGGGAACAGAGTGCGCTGTCAGCAAGTTCATTGACGACTCTAAACTGGGTGGAGTGGCTGACACACCAGAGGGTTGTGCTGCCATTCAGCATGACTTAGGCAGGCTGGAGAGTTGGGCAGGGAGAATGTTAATGAAATTCAGTAAGGCCAAGTGTCAAGCTTTGCACCTGGGAAAGACTAACCCCATGCATCAGTATAGGTTGTGGACTGACCTGTTGGAGAGCTGTGAAGGGGAAAGGGATCTGTGGGTCCTGGAAGGATAAGCATGATAGCCAGCAGTGTGCTCTTATGACCAGAAAGGCCAGGGAATTCTGGGGTGTCTTAGAAGAGGTATGGTTAGTAGGTCAAGAGAAGTTCTTCTCCTCCTTTACTCTACCCTGGTGATGCCGCATCTGGAATATTGTGTCCAGTTCTGGACCCTTCAGTTGAAGAAGGATAGGGAACTGCTGGAAAGAGTCCAGCACAGAGCCACCAAGATGATGAAGGGGCTGGAACATCTTCCTTATGAGGAAAGGCTGAGGGAGCTGGATCTCTTTAGCTTAGAGAACAGGAGACTAAGGGGTGACCTCATTTATGCTTTTAAGTATGTTAAGGGTGTGTCTCAGGAGGATGGGGTCAGGCTCTTCTCAGTGGAGCCCAGTGGCAAGACAAGGGGCAGTGGTTGTAAGCTGAAGCATAGGAGGTTCCTTGTGAGTACACAAAGAAGTTTTTTTCCCAGTGAGGGTGCCAGAGCACTGGAACAGACTGCCCAGAGAGGCTGTGGAGTCTCCTTCTCTGGAGATATTCAAAACCTTTCTGGACGTGCTTCTGTGTGACCTGATCTAGGGAATCCTGCTATGACAGGGGGGGTGGACTAGATGATCTTTCCAGATCCCTTCCAACTCCTAGCATTCCGTGATTCTGTGATTCTGTGACTCTGTCAGCACCTCAGAGCAAGGAGTCCATTAACTTGTCTGACACCTTCTTGTATGTTCACAAACTGCGTGTTTGGAAAATTTGTTCCCTCACTCTCTTCTGCACCACATGAAAAAATATTTTCCTCTTTAGACTCAAACTTCCTGCTTGGTAGTTTTTAGTTGATTGTGCCAGAATTCCAGTATCCCAAGAGAGTAAGAGCTACTTGATCCCCTGCAAGCTGGGACACAATGGGAACAGACCTTACCAGGCTAGGCAGCCATGCCTGCTTTTTTCCTTACTCTCCTGGAAGTTATCCCCTGTCCCAGAATAGCCCTGGGGCCCCTTGTGTGCTGTTTCTGATTCTAACCCTTTTGTGATGGGAGAAACAAAAGCATGGGCAATAAATGAGAGAAGGTTTCAACCAAGATTTATACAACAGTAGGACAAGTTTTTTGTTTCTCTCTTTGTTTCTTCCTTGATAATCCTTGGTGCTTACTTACTTTCTTCTTGGCAAGCAGTAAGCTGACATCAATGTGACTCTTTTGTGTCGTGCATCCTTGATTGCACAACTTTGCATCTACCAATTCAGGTCACAATCTGCTGTTGATGTGCCCAGTCACTCAGCGTCATTACTGCACCTTTGAACTCTTCAAGGCAACTTCAGTCCTTTACTGCCCTAAATTAGTGTCACAGCTAATTGTTCCATCACTGCTCATGATCTTTTTCAGACAACTTATGAAGATGCTGAAAAGCACAATACCTAGTGCAGCTCCCAAGGAAGACATCTTTGGTACCTCCCTCCCACTTGAAAACTGATCTGTCATCCTAACTCCTATTGCCTGTCTGTTTAACCATGGAGATCAGCATCTTACAACATGAGACAGACAAAGGACCTTTGGTGCAAGATTTTATTCTTAACTTTTTGGGATTCAGGTACACTATGTACATAAACTGAGGTGCACCCACACGCTTCCTTCCAGCTCTGAGGAGCAGCAGAAATGCAAGACCTGCCCAATGTAGAGTTGGGTCACTCTCTAGGCTCAGTGGAAAGAAATGCTTTTCTTAACTATGCATCACTAAGAAGAGGGGACACCTCATCACTAAGAGGTCCCTCAGCTACCACAGAGGAGACAGCCACTACTTGAGGGGACACCTTCCACTTGAGGCAACACCCCCCGTTGAAGGATCCTTCAGCCATTGTTGCGGGGAGGAGATACGCACTGCCGGGGGGCCCTTCGACCATCATTGAGGAGAGGTGATATCCGTCACTAAGGGATCATTCACCCATTGGCGAGGAGAGAGGACACCCAGCATTGAGGGATCCCTCACCCACCACTGAAGGAACACCCACCACTGAAGGATTATTCACCTGTTGCTGGGGGGAGGGAACACCAAAAGCTGAAGGGTCCTTAGTTGATTGCTGAACAAAGCGGACACCTACCACGGGGGGATTCTTCACCCACCAGTGAGGAGAGGGGACAGCCGTGGCAGCGAAGTCCCAGACTCAACACTGAGGAGCGAGGACACCCGCTGCTGCGGGGTGTTTCACCCGTCGCTGAGGAGAGGGAACACCCTCCGCGAAGAAGTCTGAGGAGCCGTCGGGACAATCCTGCACCCGCGCAGGGGCCCCAGCCGTGTGCCGGCAGGGGGCTGGGATGGGGTAGGGGCAGCAAGCGGGAGCGTCGTGGATTCGACTCCTGCTCCGGGCGGCTCACCTGGCGGCGCTGGGAAGGGCCGGTCGGCGGCAGACTTTGCTTCCCGCCTCTGTAAAAGGTAACGGCGGCGTGAGTCAGAGCTGCTGCCTCCTCCCCGTCCGCTCTCACGTACGCGCGGCCAGGCAGGCAGGCAGGCAGGCAGGCAGGGAGTCGCCGCCGGCCGTCCCGCACACTTGCTGGAGATGAGCCGCGCCGCGCTGGGGCTCTGTCTTCTGCTCCTGACTTTCCTGGGCCTCGCCAGCAGCGAGCACGACCAGGAGCACGGCGGCGAGGACCCCCCGCACTCCCCCGAGAAAGGTAAGCAAGGGGTCCCGCGGGGCGCCCCCGCTGCATGGGGCACCCCAGCTGTTCGGTTTGAGGTCCGGTCCTCCATGCACGCGGCGTTCTGATGCACGCCGCACCCTGGTGCTGGGTCCGGGGTCCCTCATGGCTGGGCACCCAGATGCTTGGAGCACCCCAATACTGAATTTAGAGTCCCTTGTGTGCGATATGCACAGTGCACGGGGCTCCCCTGTTACTGGGTTTAGGATTTTTGATGCATGGGGTGTTGGATTTGGAGTGCCTAATACTTTTGGAGGATTCTCAATACTGGGGAGCTCTCCCCTTGCTTAGTGGGAAGGTGAAAGGAGGCTGCTGTACCTCCTGCTGTACCCTTGTTAGGTGCTCAGGTATGCCCCAGAGTGAGGTGCCTATGTGGGTCTGTTACCCTCCAGCATCTCCTACTTTCGGCAGCTGCCCCCCCAACCAGCACGTCTCAGCCTTTGTCCCTGCTCGCGCCAACTCCTGCATAGCCCGACCCCTGCCCATAAGCTGGGGCCCCTGGCCTTTTGTGCGGCCCTTTTCCCCTACTAAGTCTCCTTTGCATCAGACTGGGGGGGCTCCCGGGTACTGGTATGGGGGTAACCGGGGCTGTGCAGCAAGCATTGCCTTGCCAGGACCACCTGGAGGGTCCAGCCCCAGACCCCCGCGTGTAGGGACGGTGGCTAGTCCCCTTTGTCCAGCGGCATGGCCTCTGTCCATTGGGGTCTGTTGTGCCAGGCACTGCATCTACGTTGGCCTATGACAACATCCACATTGATCACCTGCAGACACAGGATGAGGTCTGGCCAGCTACAGACTTGGTGGGGTTCTACCCCATGGCTGATGATGGGGAACAGGGGACCTGAACCCCAGGGTTAGGTGGTGGTGTGCGCATCCTCACCCTGAGAGCTGTCTTGCTAGCTGGCTATTGCCTGGTAGCAGAATTCAGGATCACTGTTTTGGGGGAAAAGTCCCGGGTCTTTGGCTTTGGTCCCTTTCTGACTGGGGACTGTGGCACTGCCAGAGCTCAGGAGGGATTTTAGTAAGCGCCATGTGTTTGCTCGTGTGGGGCTGAGTGCTGCAATAGGAAATTCCTGTTCCTAGCTATGCTACTCATCCCAGCCTTGCCCATGGGTTTGTTTCCTGGTCTCAGCATTATAGTGTGCCCTTGTTTTTTGCCTCTGGTAAAGAGTTGCCTTGACCCGTGCCAGGACAGATGCCCTGTGGTATGGACCAGCAATTGTTTGGTGCCAGGAGTTGCTTTTGTTATCACAATGAATCACATTTCTTACCAGAGCCACTCTTGTGAGGCTGAGCACCGGACAGAGATGGGGATGCAGATGCTCCTTGCCACAGAGATGAAGTAACCTAGGCCACAGGATGGGGGGGTGTCAGGCATTCAGCATACTGGTGTGGTGTGTTGGCAGCAAGCACCTGGGTAATGTGTGAGGCTTGGGATAGGTGGGTGGAGAGATTGGAATGGAGATGGAAAAGGAGGTGAGGGGTGGGAGGTGGCAGGGAGGTAGGTAGGGAACAGGCAACCTGGCCCATGCTGTACTGGTATTAGAGGCTGAAGATCTGGCTGAACTCCTTTAAAGATGTCTCAGCTGGGACCTGCCAGGGCTCCTGCAAGGCACTAGAAGATGGGTGTCTCAGCGCCACTGCTGTGTGATGTCCTGGCTTACTCTTCCTCAGAGCTTGTGCACGGATAGGGCTGGTGACACCACAGCCCTGGGCATTCAGCACAAGCTGGGGGTTCTCACTGAGGCATTGCTATAGGGTTGCTTTCTGAGCAGCCACTCGCTTGGTCAGAAACCTGAGTCCTGTGTTACAGATGTCTTTCAGAAAAGTAGCTCCCTTTCCCACTGCAACTTGTTTCCACCCTCCCTCCTATTCGGACCTGTCCTGCTCTCCCTGTCCTCTTCTTGATCATTTGCTGATGCCTTTTTCCTCTAGCTAAACCCTTTTCTCTTGCTTAATAACCCCTATTCATCTCATTCCCCAGCTCTAACCACTGGTTTGTCCTCTGGAATTTCCCTATTTTTATCTGTTATTCTGTGATGGACCATTTTTGTGGGGGGAGTTGGCTTAATCCTGGGCCCCACAGCCCAAGGAGTCCTCCCCCAGGAACACAAAGCAATCCCTATGTGACCTGTGCTAGCAGTGGCAGATTAAAGGCTGATCCCAAAGGCTTGCAGTGGGTCAGAGTTTATAAACACAAAGGGGCTTTAATGCAGCCAGACTTGGGAGGGATCGGTGCCCCATGGACAGCACACTAGGTGCATGTCTGGATGGAGAAACCAGGGCTGTGCTGGCAGAGGTAGAGAGGCTCCTCATGGGGCTTGGCAGAAGGTCCCTTCCAACCCCTGACATTTTGGGATTTTGATGCTCAGGTTGTGAGCCCCACAGCCCAGACCCCACAGTTGCCACAGAACGTTCTGGGGAGCAGGCTTGAGCACAGTGGCACAGTCTGAGTACTGAATCAGGTTATTGCTTTCAAGGGACATAGAGCTTGGATGTGTTTTGTAGGCTGGGATTTGGCTTCTGTGACTGGTCCCTGCTTTGGGACATGGCTGTGCACCTCTGCATGTTCTGGTACCTCCTGGCTCACTGAGCATCAGGAATAACACCCCCCCTTTCCCCTCTTCTCCGTACCATAAGCTCCACTGGTCCCCCTACAGCCTGGGACTGATCTTCAAACAGGGGCTTCTTTCTTTGGGACACAGCAAAGTAGTCCTGCTCTGGCATCCCCTGCGAACCAGCCTTATTCCACGAGGCTCTGGCCCAGGGCTGGGTTGCAGCAAGGAGAGTTGTGTCTGGCAGGGTCCTAGTGCTCCCTGTGTCTGAGCACAGGGCATCATCTGCCCAGCTGATTAGGGAGTTGTGTGTCCGAGCTAGAAGCAAGCCCTGCGTCCTGCACACCACACACATAAGTCATTGAACTTCTGCTGCAGTTCAAGGTGAGTAGGCAGCACCAATGGCCATGCTGCCATGCAACAGTGTTGTCAGATGCCCTGCAGCAGCTTCCAGCTGTGTACCCCCTAAAATGTGAAAAGCTGAGGATAGAGGGGGCAGACACATGGGGCAGACCCTTTAGTCTCCCACTTTATTGCCTGGCTCTGCTGAGGGGTGCCTCTAGGTCTATGCAAATGATCCTGGATCCATCGGGTGCATAGTCCACCCTTCTGACCCCAATAGTGAGGGCTGCTGGAAGCAGCCTACTGAATCAGTACCTTTCCTACTGGGATTAGCAGCAGCCCGTGATTGTGCTAGCTCCTCACCCTGCAGAAAGCAGCTCTTCTTCCTCCCGGGCTGCCGGACATGCCGAGCAGCATGCTGGTAATGGCAGCGTCTGCCTGAACTCGGTAGGAAAGTGCTTTTGGATGGTGTTGGATGTGAAGGAGAGAAGGGGGCTGACACTTGCGGCAGTGCCAGTATCGCAAAATGGGAGGGCCGAGAGGGAGTGAGCAGCAGAGGGAGAAAGCACATAGGAGGGAACAAGTGAAAGAGGGAGGCTTGGCTGGATTGGAGGCTGCTGGGGAAAGAGGTGGTCAGCTGCAACCTCTGCGTGGCTCAGAACGGAGGCTTTTTCACCTGCAAGGACTGGTAGCTCCGCTTGGTACCCTGCTATGTTTCTTCCTAGGACCCCTGCAGGGAGTCCTCTTGTATGGTATCTTCCAGCGTGCTCATCACAGTAGCAACGCACGTTTTTGGGAGTGCTTTGCAGTTCCTGCCCGGGGTGTGGGTAATCAGCGTGGGGCAGGGCGTGCAAAAAGCTGCAGCATCCACCGCCAAGGTGCAGTCACGTCTATTGTGGTGAGTGGTAGCTGTTGAGCAGAAAGGAGGTCTGACACAATGAGGCTTTCCAAGGGAGAAGACATGCTCTGTCGGGGAGCGTGGGAGGCAGGCTGAAATTATGCAAATCGAAATTTGGGCAGGGCAGTGAGTTAGTGTACATGGCAAAGGGCTGAGAGATTGTGAATGCCCCCACGTGGAAGCGACTGGAGTATTGCAGCGTTCCTCAGAGCCCATGCGGGGTTTGCCTTGATGCTCTTTTGCAGAGCTTGGTGTCAAGGGTGTCCAAGCCTGCACATCTGCACTTGTGAGATGCCTACCTGGGTGGGTGGACTGCCTGCGCCATAGCTGTGCCCAGGTCCTTGGGATGGGGAAACACGTTTTGAGTGACTTCAGTGATTGGATAAGTGCTTGTGGGTTCTCTTGGCTCTGATGATAAGAGACCTCTGGGAAACTGTTCTGTTGGGATGCATCAGACTGAATCCTGGGTGCAGCTGCAGCCTTTTGAGGTGCTCAGAGCAGCTGACGTAAGCTGGTCGGAGGCTTCAAGGATAGTCCAGAGCACCCTTGGCTGTGAAAGCAGACAGGCACGGGGGGACATGAGAGCCTGGAGGAGGTAGCATGGTGCTGACACAGCAGGGCAGATGCAGCACAGTGCTGTTGCTCAATCTACTGTATGATGTTTGTGTTGCTCTCTTTCAAGTCCCTGGAGGTGAGGAGCATGAGGGGTGCTGGGGCAGGCTGTGCTGGTTGAGGCATGTGCGGCAAGCTGAGGCACTGCATGCCAACCCTGGGCAGCTGTACCTTACCTGTGATAGGACCAGCACAATCAAGTGCCCCTCTGGGTGACTCCCCATGTCGATAGGTACCCTCATGCTGCAGAAGGGGAATCCTGCCCAGGAAGCAGCAAACGCGTGTCTTGCGTGCAAGCCATCACCACCTCATGACTGCAGGTAGTGCCAGGGTGGGGCAGGAGAGTGGGGACAGAATGTGGGTAGATATGTTTTTTCCAGAAGGTCAGTGGACTCTGGATTTTGGTGCATATTCAGTGTCTGAGGAGCTGGTAACCTCTATGTGAGCAAGGTAGACAGGATGAATCTCAGCTTGCTGCAGCACAGTTAAGTGCATCCCAGGGCAGGGCCATGCAAGCAGGCATGGAGAGGGCACAGAAGCCTGTCCTGAGGCACACATGTTCTTACCTGATGTAGGCAGCCATGGCTTGTCCAGACCTCTGCTTGCTGCCCCTTCTTCATATGCTTTTGGGAGTACCCTGTGGTGCCTGGGCAAGTGAATCCCAAGCATAACTCCTGAGTGTCAGAAGAACCGTGGAGATGAGTCATCAGAGATGCTGGAGGGAGCCCTGAGGGCTGTTCCCATCTTTGCAACTCCTCGTGAGACTAAGCACCCTCCAGCCCTTCCCAGCCCAGTTTTGCTGTGGCAGTCTGCTTTCCAGGGCTGCATTTGCTCCAAAGGCCCCCAGCAGTGTCCATGCCTGAATTCTTGCTGAGAGGAGGGCAAGATCCTGCTGGGCTTGGGGCATCACATAGGATGTCTAGGCCTGGGAAATTGTGCCTCTTCCTTTCTCACCCCTGAGCTGGAATCTGCTCCTATTAATAGCAAGTGGCTCTCGATAGCTGTTGTCAGCAGCAGGGATTGGGACTAGAGAAGTGCCTGCTGAGGCCCTCCTATGTTCTAGCTATGCTTGCAGATGTTTGGCCTCATCAAGGGTCAGCAATTGTCTGGGCTGGGCTGCACCTGCTGAATGCTATTCCATGTCCTTGTACCCTGGGGAGCCGATGGAAACAGGGGTAGATGCTGCCCCTTGTTGCTGGGTACCTGCACCCATTTGCCCCAAGCTTGTGACAACCTGGCACTCTTCATTCCTGCCCTTGTGGGCTGGGATATGCCAATAGCCTGTCTTCAGTGACAAGCATGATGGCAAAGACCAGTCAGAGGATGATGCCATGAATTACCTGCCATGCTAGTCAGGACAGGGGCATAATCCCTTTAGGCCACGTTTCTCTGCTTCGGGCAAATCCAAACACTGCATCCCTTTGCCTGGACTTGGTTACATGCAGAAAGGCTGGTAACAGCCAAGATGTTTGGTTGGGGGCATCTGAGGAGAGACTCTGGGGCACCTCTCAGGCCAGCTCCAGTGGTGTGCCAGGAGCTTGGGCTTTGCTGGCAGCTCTGGAAGAGAATGGTGGTGCAAGGGCTAGTGTGTTACTGCCTTATCCTCAGGACCTGCCCCAGAAGGGCTTTGCTCCCTCTAGATATGCACGTTGAAGACATCCCCAACTGTGGGAGGTTCAGGGCACACCATGGCACATCCTGCCCTGCTGTGGCCACTGTGTGGCTTGTGGGTAAGCTGGGATGTGCAGGGATCCTGGCCCAGGCTCATCTGTCCTCCCTTCTGCTTTTCTCAGGGAAAGCGACTATGTAGGTGAGACATTAAGGCCTAGTTTCCCCTGTGAAGGGAATGCCAGTCAAGGGGAGGTGATTGTCCCGTTCTCTCCACACTGGTACTGCCACACATTGAGTACCTTGTGCAGTTTTGGGCTCCACAATATAGGAAAGACATTAAGCTGTTAGAGAGTGTCCAGAGGAGGGCTACGAAGGTGGTGAAGGGTCTGGAGGGGAAACCCTAGAGGAGCAGCTGAGGTTATTTGTTTTGTTTAGCCTTGAGAAGAGGAGATTGAGAGGAGACCTCATAGCCATCTTCCAACATCCTCACAAGGGGTAGCAGAGGGGCAGGGACTGATCTTCTCACTCTAGTGGACAGTGATAGGACTAGGAGAAACGGGGTGAAGTTGAGTTAGGGGAGGTTCAGGTTAGAGATTAGAAAAAGGTTTTTCACCCAGAGGATAGTTGGGGTCTGGAACAACCTCCCCAGATAAGTGGTCTCAGCACCAACCCTGATTGAGTTCAAGGAGCATTTGGACAATGCACTCAGGCACATGATTCTTGGGGTGTCCTGCACAGGTCAAGGAGCTGGACCTGATGATCCTTGTGGGTCCATTCCAGCTCGGTAGATACTGTGATACTGAGTTTGAGAAGGCTAATTTAATGTTAATGTGACAATAAAACCCTTATGCAGCCATGCGTGGGAATTTGAGTGATCAGGTAAGTTGAAGGAGGGGACTGCTGGGGTGAGAGCTGGGTATTTGGTCTGGTATATTTTCCTGTGGCAGCCTTGTAGACAAGGTTTTGGTGCTCATTTGTTTCCTTTGCTGTGAATCCCAGGGCTCCTTTCCTGGTGGAAGAAGGGAGTCTGTGTGGTGCTATGCCACTCACTTCCCAAACTCCTTGTGGTGTGGGAGCTGCTCTTCCCAACACCCTTTCCATTGCTTCAGTATTGTGGGACTGCCACCAGGACAGCCACTTCCACAGCTGCTTTTGATTATGGAGCCTGAGCAAGGAAGCTGCAGACCTGTCTCATTAAGTGTTTTGTCATGGGACAGTGGGAGGTTTTGACTGCTCTAGAGTAGCTATAAGAGCACTGGTACAGCTGCTTAGTGACGGAAGCCAATATCTGATTTTTCCATTATAATGGAAAAAACGTCAAGCCCTGGGGTTTTCCTTCTAGCTGACAACTGCAGGAGACTTGGCCCTGCTCAGAGGGAACAGTGCTTTCTGTGAGCATCCACCTTGTTGGGGCATGCCACAACACTCCCCCTGCCCCAAAAAGCAAAGGCAGGGAGGAGGGTTGAAGGCTGTAGCAGCCCAGAGACCTGCTTCTAGGGCAGGGAGCACTGCCTGGCAGAGGTGTGTTTGCTGCCAACCTTTCCCTTCCATTCACATGTGTTTTTTCTTTTCTTTTTTTTTTTTAAACTCTTCTTCCTTCCAAGGTCCTGGCCACAGTCACTGGAGCTATGAAGGTAAATACCCTGCAGTTACTTGTGCTTTTTTCCTACCATCCAGCAGACCCGGGGCCTGAGCCAGCCGTGGTTAATGATTACAGGGCTCCTATGCACACTCCACCTCTCACCCTTCCCTCCTGCTTGACCCTGACACTTGGTGATGCCTGAACCAGGGCACGGATGGGCTGAAGAAACATGGGTTGCTCAAATTTGAGCAGGAAGCCATGGCTCTGCCGAGGTTTTTACCAGACCCCTGGGCGTGGAAGGATGCCCCTTGGGGCAGTGCTCATCCATGAATGGAAATGTCCCTGATTCTGTGCCAAACAGGGAAGCCCACTGGGTTCTCCAGGCTAGACTTGCAGCCTGTGCTGGGACTTTGACCTGCCCAGGATTGGCTTGTGTCCTCATCTCTGTCCTCTGCCACCCTTCCTCCCCATCCTGCCCTGGTCCTGCCCTGCCATCATGGCTTGGAGGGCTTCTTCACAGCATCCATTATGGGAATCACTGCAGTGCTAGTACAAACACCCACCTTGCTGCTGCAGCACTGGCTCAGGACTGGCTTGGACCTGCTAATGCGTAGCTCCATCTTTACAGAGGTCCTGCAAGGGGCTGGACTGGGGATGAACTTGGGTTTGCACCAGCTAAAAGCATGCTAGAAGCAGCCCTCTGCAGAAACCTCCCTTCAGAGGGACATTTCTAAGGCATCAGTTGTGCCTATCCTGGATGTAGTACTGGGAAGAAGTGGCAGTTTAAGCAGCCACCCCAGCCATGTGAGCTGGCCGTTTGCAGGGCTGTAACAGCACAGTTAACAGCTGAGAAGCCATTAGACCTGTGGCTGTGGACTCGTGTGATTCCAGTGGCACTGTGTTTCCTTGCCTGAGTAGCAGTGCAGATAAAGTGGTGAGCTGATACTTGCCAAGAGGCCAGGCTATGCAAGGCAGCAAGCATGTGATGAGCTGCAGAGTAGCAGCTCCTCAGCTTGCCAAGTCCACTTGTAAATGATCTTCTTATACTCTTCCCAAACACCCCAAAAATAGACTTTTCTGGCAGCTCACCATGCTACAAGACCTTTCCTGATACAGCTGCATGCAGTTGCATAGTGGCACAGAGCTGCTCCTAAGCTAACTTGATGCATGACTTCTTCCCTGGCCAGTACCTGTCCCCTTCCCCACCACCCACAAAAGCTCCTTTCTGGGAGGCTGCTTGCCTGAGTGGTCTCAGTCTCACTGGTACTGCCTCCCTTCCTCCTCATACCAGACCAGAAGCAGTGGGGTGTGGACTACCCAGACTGCACAGGCACTTCACAGTCACCCATCAACATCGACACAGCCAAGACCATCTTCAGCCCCCAGCTGCGGCCAATCCAGCTCTCTGGCTACAGCCTGCCTGCCAATGAGAAGCTCAGGCTGAGGAACAATGGGCATACAGGTGGGTGCAAAGGCACAGGCAGAGCCTGCTCATCCTCTCCCAGCAGGACTGGGCTCCCCTGATGCCCTTCCCCTTGTCTTTGGGAAGGGGATTGTCTTGCACGCTGTAGTCATTTTGCCTTCAAGACCAAAAGGGAAACATCACATTGCTGAGCCTTTACAGGTCCATGTGCTTTCCTGACTGGAGGGGAGGAACCAGAAGATGGAGAACTCGCCACTCACTGCCTTCTAGAGCTAGCTCCAAGAATTTTATAAAACCTGTGTTTTCTTTTTAAAAAAGTACCTCAGGTATTTCTAATGCAGGTTTGCAGTCACTAGTTCCTCCTTTGCTTTTGACTTTTGAAGGATTAATCAGTCTGTGATGTGACTTAGCATTTAATGTGCCAGCCACTCAGTCTTTTAGGACACATTGACCAAATTCTTTAAGTCTGTGCTTCAAGATGTGATCTTGAGAGGCTGGAGTTTTTTTAGGTCTTTCGTTTACCTTCTTCAATTTTAGAGCTTTTTTTTTTTGAAAGTCTGGACACAACTTGCTCTCAGAATTTTGGTAGCCTCACCTTGCCAGGTGTGGAGGAAAAACATATCTCCTTCCTGCACACCACCCTGCAGCTGGGTGCCGGTTACTACCAGCTCTTTCTAGGAGTAAGCTGAGTGTTTTGTGTATGCTGGTGTCTACCAGTCCCTGAGTGAAGAAAAGGTGGTGGAGAAAGTGACTTATAAACTTGCTGACAGTGTGATAAGGTATCCCCTGTTTGCTAGCAAGATGGAGCTGACCTGTGTGTACAGGTCAGACTCAATGTGCAAGGTCAGATCAGCCATGTGATGCATGCACAGAGATTTATACTGTGTCCTCCTGCCCTAGCGTGCCTGCAGAGTTAGTTAAACTAGTTGAGCTCAGTAGTTGCTATTTTAGACACCATGGCATCTGGTGTTGCTTGGGTGTTTGGAAAAGCAGTCAGAGAATTTTCATTGGGGTGGGTGGGGGAGGTAATTTCTCGCATGCTTATAAAGATGTCCTTTTTTATTCTGGCAACTACTGGTTTGCTTTGTAAAAAGCCATAAACAAATAATAAAAAAAAAAAAGTTACAAATCCAGTAAGATATTTGTACAGTTACTCATTTTTGTAATATAAGGTGTATACATTGTATAAGATACAAAGGCCTGAAAATGACTCAGGTAGCTAATAGAAGGAATACAATGATTGGGATATTTGCGTTCACATTTCTTTTGTATAAATTCCCAGGAAGGGAGCAGTCTTTCACTTCCTCTATTTGAGTTCTGTATCTCTGAACTCAGTGGCAGGGAGCACAGAAGAGGACACATGACTCATCAGAGCCATGTTACATGGTTGATCTCAAATCTGTGCCTTAGCTCGGTGGTGTGACTAAGGGACATTTCACCTATAAAGAAGGAGGAAGGAAAAGTGTTGATATGGAAAATGAGGAAAAGGTGTTTAGAAGGATAAGACAGCCTTCTGCAGGGTTCAGGAATGCTCCTGATATTTTTGCCATGCGTCCCGGTAACTCAGCTTTCAGATCTGCCACACTGCTGCACGGGTCCTACAAAGCTGGCTAAGCCATATTAAAATAAAGGCAAAAATATGTATGCATTTCCCATACCCAAAGAAGCAAAATTTTAGCTTTAAATGTTTTCAAAAGATTTGTTTTCATGCCACCAGTTGCAGTGTTGTCAGACACTCAGTTTGCTTCATTTGAAAGGTCCTGTCTCGCCAAGTGCTGCAGCTCTCCCTGTTCAACTGCCCTGCTGTTGTAGGTATTTACCACTCTGCCAACATTTTTATATTATTCTCACTTACTGAATAAATTGTTAGATAACATTTGGCTTGAAATTGGCCCTGGGAGTCTTCACAGAGGAGCTCCTCACTTCCCAGCATTTTCATAGCAGCTATTTTTGAAACAGCTGTATTTACTGGGGTGTCCTACAACCTCAAGTTGAAAGTTGAACACTGCCACATTGGCACAGCTCTAGACATTGACTTGCCCATAGCCTAATGAAAGATGGAAAGCAGGTTTGTTCATTTGTTGTGACCAATTTCCATAAGCCCAGGGTGACTTTTTCCCTTGAGACATCTCCCATGCATACCTGTGGGGTGGACTGGTCTTTGTGTTTTACTGACCAACTTCTTCCTTCTACTTCTGCAGTTCTCCTTGAGCTGCCTGAGTCCCTGGCCATCACTGGTGGCTATGCCCAGCAGTACCGAGCAGTGCAGCTGCACCTGCACTGGGGCTCCATGTTGGGACATGGCTCAGAGCACACTGTCAACGGGCGCCGCTTTGCTGCAGAGGTAAGGAGCCCTCTTGGCAGTGGATGCATCTCTCTCCCCTCCTGATACTGGGCAGAAGAGGGTACTGGAGTGCTGTCTTGCTCCTAGTCCGTGGCCCTTGTTGCCACGGGAGGAAAGCTGTTTTAACTCCTGGCTAAGATGCCTGATCCCTGGGCAACACTATAGCAGTGGAGTTCAAGTGTGGGAGGCCATGCTTTGGTGCTGAACCACAGCCTGCTGTGCAGAGGCATGGAGAAAACCAGCCTCTAGGATGCCCTGCCTGTGTGAGCAGTGCAGTCTGTCCCTGCACTGCAGCCTGGTCCTGGGTTGATGGAGAAGGAGCTGCAGCAGTCCCTGAGCTGGGGGAACCAGCTCTTGGGCAGCTATGAGCAGCCTGCTTTGGGAACTGCAAGGGCTGTTTGCTCTGTGCACACTATCCTCCTGCTCTGCCAGCTCACATCTGATTTCATTCCTCCTTCTCTAGTTGCTGTCCTCAAACTAAGCCCAGTTCTGCAGTATGACCCCCAGTACCTAGGGCAGACTGCTGGTTTGCTGTCTCTGACCAAGGAAACTCCTGCAGGCAGATCTTCACGCTTGCTGCTTGCAGCAGCACATTTTCTCAGTCCCACTCTGAGTGTATTACCCTCCTAGGAGGCATGCTCATCACAGGTCCATGTCTGTTCCAGCCATTGCTCTGGCAGGCTGGAACTTTGTGGGGGGTAAGCACCTGCCAAAGGCGCCCATCTTGCAAGGGGATTGCATGTTTCCCATCCAGATCCATGTGGTCCACTACAACACCAAGTATGACAGCTTTCATGAGGCAATGGACCGTCCAGATGGCCTGGCTGTACTGGGAGCCTTTTTAGAGGTGAGTCCCGTAGATGAGCCCTGAGCAAGGAGTAGGAGCAGAGGGAGGTTGGAACTGGGGGAGTCAGAGTCAGGCACAGTTTTGGGGAGTGGTAAAGGTGCAAATGCTCCTGGGGAGAAGGGAAGAGAGAGGGCAGAGCACACCCGATTAAAGGAAGGGGTCATGGGTTTGGGATGCCTCTCCCAGGGTGTGATTCCTCCCTGCTGGCACTGCCACTGCTGGTTGGTTTCCATTTGACCCCTGTCCTTGTCATTACTGTGATATCTCTGTGTTGCAGGTTGGGCCAAGGGAGAACCCATATTATCAAGAAATAATTCAACACCTGTACAAAATCCAAAGAGAAGGTACGGCCCAGTCCCACCTAGTAGTTACTTCAGGGTCTGCAGCCCAGCAGAAAGATCTGCTGCACAGCACAGAGACCCACTGCACCAGGAGTTTGACATATCTGTGTGAGAAGGGAAGCATTGCACAGCTTGTACAGAAACAGCTTTCCAAGGTGCCCTCTGCTCACATGTAATTTTCCTTGCCCCCAGGGCAAACTCACTGCTTTTTCTTCAGCGCACCAGTGGTAGCAGTGTGGACCCTGGCACATGCAGAGCCAGGGTGCCCATGTTCTCTGTGCGGGTGCTGCCTTTTTCAAGGGGTTGCCGTGGTTTCACTCCCATGGTGTTTATTCTGCCAGGTGATGAAATCTTGGTGCCCGGATTCAACATTGCAGGTCTGCTGCCTGCCAACCTGAAACTCTACTTCCACTACAATGGATCTCTGACCACTCCTCCCTGCTACCAGACAGTGAAGTGGACAGTCTTCAACCAGACCATGCTTCTCTCTCAAGACCAGGTCTGTCAGGGCAACAAGCTCCATACTGGGTGTTGCCCAGCCTCTCCCTGAAAAGCGTGTGTCATCTGTACCAGTCCCTTGGGCTCACCTGGCTCCCAAAGGTGGGATATAACCCACACTGCTCATGTCATTCTCATTCCAGATGTCAACGCTGGTGACGAGCCTGAGAAACGATGACAGTAAAACTCTGCAGAACAACTACCGGCCAGTACAGAACCTGCATGGACGATGGGTCCTGGCGAGTTTCCAGACCACCCTCTCTTCAGCAAAGCAGCTGCCTTCTGGTGAGGAGCATGTGAGCATGCTCAGGCCACAGCCAGCTGCAGAGATGCAGTGATGGGGCGAGGTGCAGGAGTCAAGGCTTTGCATCTCTTAGAGAAATGCAGCGTTTGCATGGGTTAGCCCTGCCCACCAGGTGAATGACAGCAGCACTGGTCTTAGGATCCTGCTCTCCCCTGTTTCCGTCCTTCTCTCCCTGCGTGGGGAAGATTGGTTTCTAGGAATTATTTTATCCTTTGTCCTGCAGAAATAACAGAAGCAGGACTACAGAATGTATGGTCAAGGGCAAATAGCCAGGTCCTATCATCCAAGCTAGCTTCTTCATCCCCATACGCAAAAGCTAAATGCAGTAGGAATTGCAGAGATACAAGCTCACAGCAAGCACCCCACTGACAAACTCTGTGGAATGGGTAGTGCAGGGGAACCGTCCTGAAAGCTATGCTCTGCCAGTAGGGCCACACAGCTATTCTGGCCAGGCACACAGTCCCTTGCTGAAGGCATCCCTGTCTCTGTCCTCAGTTTGTCCTCAAGGGCCTTTCCTGTATTGGTGGTTTCCAGCAATGAGTAGAAATTCCTCTTAATCCTCAGGTGTGACTATCGCTCTGCAATGCTGAGTCCTTGTCTGTTGCTCTGAGGTCACTGTTGTTTTTCTGTCCAACACTTTGTTCCTTTTCTGTTTTGATAGAACTTCCTACACCTTCTGTCAAGGAGACTAAAGGAAACAGCACACAGGCTTGGTCCCAAGCCCTTGGGCAATGTATTTGTAACCACACACTGCAGTGCAAAGCACTTCCATTCTCCATCTCACCTGCAGCCAGATCACTAATGGCTGCAGGCTTTTAATCACCATGGTCTTCAGCCTGGCTAGCAGTTTCCCATGGGGCACCACATCAAATGCTTCACTGAAGGCAGGGGAGATAAAATCTACTGCATTTTCTTTGTGTAGAATATCACTTATCAAAGAAGGATATCGGGTTAGGCTGGCATGCTCTATCTTTGGTAAACCTGTTAGATACTTTATCATATTTTCCATTTGCCTCCCAGCCTTTCTTTTACCACTTTCTTACAGACGCTGTTCCAAAGCCTCCAGCCACTGAGGCTGGATCAATGGGGGGAGTTGCTCAGCTCACCCTTTTGTTCTTGTCTTTCCTTTCCTTATTTGCTATATTTATCAAACAATCCCCACTTTAACTAAGGCACAAAGTCCTTGTTCCTGGAGTGCCAGGACACTGGCCCACTACTCCTGGATGAGATTATGGGTCCCCCACTTTGCCTGTGTGGGATTGTTGGTGTTTTCTTCACAGAATACTAGGAGTTGGAAAGGATCTCAAAAGATCATCTAGTCCAACCCCAGGTCACACAGAAGCGTGTCCAGACGGGTTTTTGAATACCTCCATAGAAGGAGACTCCACAGCCTCTCTGGGCAGTCTGTTCCAGTGCTCTGGCACCCTCGCTGGAAAAAATTTCTATGTGTATTCACACAGAATCTCCTATGCTTCAGCTTACAACCACTGCCCCTTGTCTTGTCACTGGGCTTCTTCCCACCTTAATGCTGATAACTGCCCGCTTTAGCCCTGGGGTTACTGAGTGACAAGATGGAGTGCTGTGGGGTCATGTCTTGCTTCACTTGCAGCTGTACCTCTTGTGCCTATGCTTGTTGATCTTTCCTCAGTCACCTCCACTACAGGAGAGCCACTCCTGCCACCGGCTGCTGGGTGATGGTGGTGGCTTCCACACAGCAGCCACACAGCTGAATACAGCCTACAGATAGCGTCACTCTGTGCACTATACCCAGGCCATGTACAAATGATAATGCAGCTGTTTGAAAACCATGCCATCACACTGGGTAAATATTTGCCCAGCACAAGTACTGCCTAGCATATAAGGCCTCCAAGCCAACCCCATGTGGGGTCCCGTGCCAGCAATGGTCATCTGCCTTCTCGCAGGGAGCTGCTCACACTCTCTCTGCAGGCAGCTGTCTCCCGCGATTGCTGCCTGCTGGGCCCACCCCAGATGCCTCTCCAAGTTCTGCTGCAGTGTTTCATGCAGTTATGGTGTGCTAAAGTGCTCAGCACCCTTCCTGCCTACTTCCTGGGCAGTAGCAGCAGAAATCAAGGGAGTGGAACATCTTCCTTAGGAGGAAAGGCTGGGGGAGCTGGGTCTCTTTAGCTTGGAGAAGACGAAAGGGTGACCTCATTAATGCTTATAAATATGTGAAGGGTGAGTGTCAGGAGGACAGGGTCAGGCTCTTCTCGGTGATGCCCAGTGATGGGGCAAGGGGTAATGGCTGCAATGAAGCATAGAAAGTTATGTGTAAACACAAGAAAATTTTTTTTCCCAGTTCAGGTGCCAGAGCACTGGAACAGACTGCCCAGAGAGGTTGTGGAGTCTCCTTCTATGGAGATACTCAAAACCTGTCTGGATATGTTCCAGTGTGACCTGGTCTAGGCAGCCCTGCTCTGGCAGGAGGGTTGGGCTAGATGATCTTTTGAGGTCCCTTCCAACCCCTAACATTCTGTGATTCTGTCAAATCAGAGAGTTTCTGTATGGGCTTTTGTGTGGGCTGTGGTTCAGGGTTTTTGGTTCTTTTTTTGGCTAGGCTTCCTGCAGCAAGGGTGATCGGGTCTTGCAGGCAGGCCAGCATGGCCCTGCAGACTTGACATCACTTGACTCTGCTGTCTCTCTTTCAGGTAATGATGGCTCAGGAGCAACAGGTAGGTGAAGGGCTGCCTCAAAGGAGGGGAAGGCAGCTGTGGGTGGCAGCTCCAGTGGATTTGCAGGGCTGCCCTCGCAGCTGTGCAGCTGGCTCTCATCCTCTCATCTTTCTCTCCTTTGCAGGACTCTCCAGCTCTTCATTTCATGCAGGTAAGTTTTAAGTGTGCTCAGCTGAGGCTGCCACCTTCCTGCCCCCTCTGCCCTTAGGCTACCAGCCTGCTCCAGCCTTGCCCCATCTACCTGGACCAGTAGCCACAGGGAACCATCCTCAGTGTAGTGCACCTGTGCTTGAATTCCAGGGGATGTGCTGGCTGTGCTCTTTGGGGTGCTCTTTGCCATCACAGCACTGGCTTTCCTGCTGTATATCTACAAGCACCGCAGCCAGAATGCACGGTGAGTAATGGGGAGGTGCCGGAGAAGGGGCCTGAGGAGTAGTGTGGGTCTAGGGCAGGAGGAGGGGGCCTGAGTAGCACGGGTCTAGGGCAGGAGGGAGTTAAGTTCGCAGAGATGGGTTAGCAGGGCCCCCCTGCCTGCTCTAACACTCCCCATGTTACCCCCCAACCAGGCTGGACTCGCCAACAAAATCCAAGGTCATCTACACAGCAGCCTCCACCGAAAACACCGCATGAGCCCTATACCTGTGCGTCAGTCCCAGCCCCACCGGTTCAGTTTGCTACCCCACCTCCACTGATGCCCATCCTAGGCTGAGGGATGGCCGGCGGTCCAGCATCCCTCTGCTGCACAGGATGCCCACACGGACTGTTTGCCTGGGCCAGCATGTAACCCCAGCAGATATTTTTGTAATAAAAAAAAAAAAAGGTAAAAACATATTAAAAAAAAAAAAAAGGGGTGTCAGCCCACTGCTGTCCTTGTGTGAAGATGTGAGCTAGGGAAGGGCAGCAGTTTGTGGAGCACACAAGATCCCCTTCCCAATCAGCAAAGACAGCATTGGTCTCTGTGCCGTGGGTAGAGCTCCAGAGAAACCAGCGCAGGACTCCTTGCAGAGCCCAGTCCTGCCCTCCATTGCTCTGGGACTTCCTCCTCTTATTTGTGCAAAGCATGTGAAAAACATAACTGCAGTTTGGCAGGGCGGAGGGAAAGCAGAGCTGAATGTGGCCGTCAACACTCTCTCGTTGTCCAGGCCCCGCCCAGCTCCCCTCCACCTGTAGTGTAGCTGGAGTGTTCCCAGATCCATGGCGGCTTCCCACTTTTCCTGGTGTATCTAGCGCAACTGAAGCCAAGCCCCAGGGAGCTCTACAGCTATGCTAAAACCGAGAGAAATGAGTTTGGGAGAGGGAAGGAACCTGCAGCCTCCACCCCAAAACAGTAAAACTAGAACCCAGCCTCTGTTGGATGGATGGAACAGGAGCAAGACCTCCAGGCAACCAGGGTCGACAATGACAAACCCTCCCCCTCTAGTTACACCAGCACAAGCCATGCCACCACTGCTGCAGGGTCCTTGCACTCTCCCTTGGAAGCCTGCATCACTAGCTACTCACAGCCCTGCTTGTCTGTGGTATTTCTTTTTATTGGTATAAAAAGCCCACTGTGGATAAAACTGCCTTCTCAGCCCTGATGCTCAGCACCAGGGCTGGTGCTTACCTGAAAAATCCCCCTCCGAGTGCAGGAGAGGGCAATGATCCCCTGAAACGGCCCTTTGAATCCCCTCCCCAGGCTGCAATGGCACCAGCTGTGGAGTTGCATCTCCTCCCAAGCCCTCCACCACCCTCCATGTCTGCTGGGCCCTTTGGGTACCATCTTTTTTCCCGTCCTCTTCCTCCCACCCTGAGTGCTCCCATCCCCTTGGGTCCCCCAGCCCCATCCTCCCTGCACCAGGATGCCAGCTCACTACAGCTACTGCAGTCCAATACCCAGGCCATGGCTCCCAGGGCAGCAAAGCTGGGCAAAAAGGCAGACAAAGTAGCTCCCCAGCAGCCAGCCCAAACCCACAGCACAACAGTGCTTTGCAAAGCTGCTTCCTCTGCCTTGCAGTGAGGAAACAATGCAGGCCCCCCCACTACTCAGCAAAGGGGATGGTACATCTGTGGTGTGGGGAAAAGCAATGGGTTTCTTTGGGCTCAGGTCTCTTGTGATCTAAGGTAGCATCCTTCCCAGGCAGGCTAACTGGGGCAGGCTTGTGGTAGGGCCAGCAAAGCCAGGTCACCTAAAACTGAGCTGTTCTCTGGGGGGTCCCAAAAGGGCATCAGAGCAAGGCAGCCCCAGCCATACTAGTCAGTTGACTGCCATAGCCAGACCCCAGGGGCTGCCTCACTGGAACTGGCCGGGGTCCCCCAGTCCAGGAGAAAAGATATTTTAGAGAAGGTGACGGCTGTCCTTGCCACCAGGATGGAGGAGAGGGCAAGGGTGGCTGGGGACAGGAACATCCCATGAGGCCTCAGGATCCCGGCTGGGGGCTGGCTCCACTCTGTAGACCTGCAGGAACCATGAAGAAAGAGGGTCAGTTTTCACCATACTCCTTACTCCCATCCACTTCGTCAGGAAAGGCAACAACCCAATCACAGCCCTGAAACCTAGCTTCTCCTCTAGTCTGGCAGCCAAGGGGAGGACACCCTTATTCCACCCCATGAACAGCCTGTCCCCATCCTAGTCCTAGTTCTGGTACCCAGAGAAACGCACAGGGTCCCCCATTCCCTTTATGGAGCAAAACTTACAGAGCAGGAAGCGCCGCAGGTTCTGGGCAGATCCCCCTGAGAGCAGGTAAGCCCAGGCAGCGGCAGCAGCCATCAGCAAGTAGGAAGGCACCAGGCTGCCCACATAAAAGGGGTTGCAAAACGTCTGGGGAGAGATATGGGAGGAGAAGAGTAAGCAGGCAGGAGAGAACAGGGATAGGATGGGAGGGTGGCAGCATCACCACCTTATCAAGTGGAGCAGGACAGGGAACACTAGCTCCAGGATTCAGTTTCTAAAGGGTCAGCCTCAAGTCCCCAAAACCCTAGGGACCTCACTACTGTCGAAGGCTGTTTCCATCCTGTCACAGGGATCAGCATGCACCACAGGTGCCCCCAAATACAGGTCTGAGCACAGAGCTCGGCTCCCAGCTACTCACCGACCCCGAAACAGCAAGATGCATGATGATGACTGCTGTGATCTCCCACCAGTGCCGATGCTCACAGCCATGGAAAAAGAGGATCCCCCAGAAGGTGTGAAGGAAAATCAGCACCATGGTCATAAAAGCTGCAGGGAGTGGCAGAGGGGAGTCACCAGGGCACCACCTGCCCTGACCTGGCCTGCAGGCTCAGGGAGTGATGGAGATGAGCCAGGAAAGGGGAGTAGGAGCACTAATAGGTTCGACTGGGAGGTGCTGGGGCAGACCCAGAGTGTGGAACGGGTCAGGGAAAGGAGCAGGGAGGGTCACAGGGGACAGAAAGAAGGGTACTGCACAAGAGATGTGACGGGGCTGTAAGGGGCACAGATGGGTAGAGTGTGCAGCAGGGAGGGAACAGAATGGAGAGAATCCAACCTCCCCTCCCAACCCTCCCCTCCAGGTATGCCACCTCTATAGTGTGGCAGAGACGTGAGCAAAGGGTCCTATTTGCTCACCTGAGGTGAGGAAGTAGAGCTGTGAATCCCCGTGGATGCCCACAATGCCAGGCCCTAATGCATCTGCCAGAAGATTGATCATGGAGAAGGCGCCGCTCATGAGACCAAAGCCCACACCAGCCACTGCCGAGACAGGGATACTGTCAGGCCCTGAGCCTCCCATGGCCACCCTAGGTACCTCCCAATCAACTTTGGCATGAGAAAACCTCCCATTCCTCCCAGCAGCAAGCCCAGCTATGCCCAGGCTTGGCCCTGGCCCACAGTTGGGGTACCCTGTTTTACACAGCACTCACCATATGCCATTTGCTGGATGGAAAGCGGTGAGCAGCCGTCCTCGCTGAGGGCCACCAGCCCCTCGATGGCCTTCCTGTGGGGTCAGAGCATACTGGAGCCTGGCACACCCCAGTCACCTCTCAAGTCATGGTGCAGCACCAGGATAGAGCAGATAGGACAGGCGTCTCACTCTGCACCATCCTACCCTCCTGGCAACCTCCCCATCAGAGAGCTACAACCATGGAGAGCATCTGTGTGACAGCCCTGAACCATGGAACAAACCATACATGTGAAAACCACACCAAACCATATGGAAAGACTTTCCACAGAGGAATGTGAGTGCCAGCCAGCCTCACCAAGCAGGGCTAGGGCAAGCGGGACACTGGGTACAAAGCAAGCAGCACCCTCACATGGAAAGCAAGCCTCAGTGTAGGTGTGGGAAATGCCACAAGGCTGTATCTGATCTTTGCTTTTATAGTCTTAGGAGATGTTGAAAAAAAAATGGAGGAGGTGCAGTGCCGAGCTCAAAGAACAAGAAAAATGCTTTGGGGAGAGGAAGTGGGAGAGGTGGGCTTCATAATATTTATCACCTAAGAGTCTGGCGAGTGAGGACACCAGACGGCTCTTCAGCCCGGGGAGGACAGCAGTGCTTGCAACCAGAAATCCACAGAACAAATGAAACAGCGTCGTTTGTTTCAGAGGCTGCTTTACAGAGCTCTGCTACCCTCTGCCTGTCTGTTTCCGCAATGCCCTGCTCCAGGGAGCAGTGCGTGCCTTTGTACCTGGCACCCCCAGCCTTCACCCAGCCCCACACCAGCATCCAACCAGTCGAGAAGACTGGGGGGTATGAGAGATGTGGCCCCAACACAGCCTCTACATGGCTGCCTGCCCAGCCCCAGCAGTGTCCGTCTGTCCAAACACAAGACGCACACCCAGCAGGGAGCACAAGCCCAGTGCTCTGGGCTGGTGGTACCAGGAAATGCGGAAGCTGCTGAGGCTGTGCTGAGACTTTGCCCTGGGCTGGCCATGGCTCTGAGCATGGGGTCAGTGGCAATGTGCCACTCCACAGAGCCCCAAAACCATCTTCAGGCTGCCCTGAGAAAGGAACAAGACTTACCCGGAGGCTAGGGCAGAACCCTAATCCTTCCCTGTAATCTACACTGCAAACCAAGGGCATTTTCCAGTGCCTGGAATCCCCTTGAGCTGTGGGAGCACTGCCAGTGGTAGTTATCAGGGCAGAGAGAATGTGACGGGTCCTGAAGCAACTCAAATGCACAGCCGATCTGTCCCGAATTCAGGGACATGCTACCAGCCACCTCAGACCTGGGACCTCCAGACCCTAGGGCTGCTCTGCTCCACCACCTGAGACCCACTTAAGGTCAACACACTGACACAGGTACCACACGTGGGCTCCCAACAAGGACCAAGGTGCCATGGTTGACATCCCTGCAGCCCATTTGCTCCCAGTCAAAATCTGGCACCTGCCATGGCTGGGAGGATGGGAGGATCATCTGGCAGCACTGGAGCAGGGTGGGAGATGCATTTACCTGAGAAGCTTGTAATACAGAAAGCGGAAGGCCTCCTGCAGCAGCACAGAGAACATGACCCCAAATATCAAGAGCCCCTTCTGCAATGGCTCATCCTGGGGGTCACTGGCTTTAACAGCGATAAACCAGATGAGGGAGGAGAGCAGCAGTGACACCAGCCAGAAGAAAGCCCTGCAAGAGAGAGAGAGAGCACCTGCTGGCAGCAGTGCTGGGACCAGTGCAGTCACCATGCCCATCAGTACTACACCCGCACTCCTGTGTTGGTACTGGCATTGCCAGCTGTGCCTTGGCCTTGCCCACTCTCCTACCAGCACCAGCACTGATTTGGTACCAGTGCTGGGCAGGTGGTGCCTTTACTGGTACCACTGCTGCGCCTGCTTTCCTGCTCTGCTGATAACCAGAGCTGGATCTGTGCCCCCATTGTGTCCACACCAGCACCAGGCTCATACCCATGCTTGTAGGAGTTCCAGTACCACACCCTGTTGATTCCACAGTGGTGCTGGTACCAGTACCACTGCTGCATGTGTGCACCAGCACCACTACCAAGCCTGCACTCATACTAGTACCAGTGGTACTAGTACTGGTACCAGAACAAATGCTAAATTGATCCCATGCCATTACTGATACCAGTGTCCTCTCCATCATGCCCATACCATCTAGTGACCACAATGGTACCAGTACAATACCAATACTGGTGTCCCTGTCATGCACACCAAGGTACCCATACAAGCACCTATGCTCCTGTTGTCTGCAATAGTACCAGTACAGGTATGAATACCAGTGCCCCTGTCACACTCAGAAGGGTATAAGCACCAGTACTGGTGCACCTGCCATGACCACAACCACCACTATGTGTACTGGTGTCCCCAGTGTGCCCATGACTGTACCAGTAACAGAAACAGTATCAGTGCCCCTGTCATAGAAGCAACAGTACCACTATAAGTTCTTGCACTGGTGCTACCATTGTGCTCAGAACAGCACCAGTATGAGTAGTAGTGCTCCTGTCATACACTCAACTGCACTGTACTGGTCCCTCTGTTGTAATTTTGCCAGTATCACTTACATCCCTGCCACACTCACATTGGTACCACTATCCCTGTGATGGCTATACTGGTATCAGCATAGGCACTTGTACCAAGGCACTATCACACCTATACTAGTACCACTATCGGCACTGGTACCAGCACCCCATCACACTCATATTGGAAACAGGACCGGCACAAGTACCAATATCCCTGTCACACTGGCACCATTAGTACCAGCGCCCGTGTCACGCCCATACCGGTACCAGCACGAGCACAGGTACTACAGCAGTACCGATACCAGTACCAGTGCCACCGTCACGCCCACCCCCAGTACCCAAACTGCACCACTGCTGGTGCCGCTGAGGGACTGACCCGGCGATAAGGATGATGATGCGGAGCGGGTCCCGGGCGATGGTGAAGAGGAAGAGGCCGAGCGCGGGCCCGAAGGCGATGAAGGTGCACCCGAAAAAGACGGCGAGCGTCATGGCGGCAGAAGCACGAAAACGACCTACAAGCCTGGACTCCACCGAACTCTACCAGACACTCCCCGCGACCCCCTTCCCACCCCCCGCCCTTCCGGGACGCCTGACGTCACACGCCTCCTGCGCGCGCCGCCGACGGAAGTAGAGCAATGGGGCGGGACGGGATGTGAGGCGGGGGATGGGCTTAGGACTGGTAGCGTGTGGCGCTGGTGGTTTACAGATCTCAGATCAGGGGTTACGTGGTCTGTGACGGGGGCAGAGCAAGCGACACCAAGCTGGGCAGGAGTATTGATCTGCTTGAGGGTAGAGAGGGTCAGCAGAGAGATGGATTGGTGGACTGAGGCCAGTGGGATGAGGCTCAACAAGGCCAAATGCAAGGTCCTGCACTTAGTTCATCAGAACCCCACACAACACTACTTTCCCAACACACATGGGAAAGAGTGGTTGGAAGCTGCCCAGCAGAACAGGACGTAGGGGTGTTGTTTGACAACTGGTTGAACATGACTCAGCAGTGTGCACAGGTGGTCAAGAAGACCATCAGCATCCTGGCCTTTTATCAGAAACAGTGTGGCCAGTAGGATCAGAAAAGTGATCTCCCTATAGTTGGCACTGGTGAGGCTGCATCTCAAATACTGTGTAGAGTTTTGGGCCCCCCACTCCAAGAAGGACATTTTGATGCTGGAGTATGTCCAGAGAAGGGCAATGAAGCTGGTGAAAGGGTCTAGCATGCTAGTGTTACAAAGAGTGGCTGAGGTACCTGGGGCTTTTCAGTCTGGAGAAGAGGAGGCTCAGAGGAGACCTTACCTCTCTCTACAGCTCCCTGAAAGGAGGTATATTGAGGTGAGAGTTGGTCTGTTTTCCCAAGTTACAAGCAGTAGGACAAGTGGAAATGGCCTTGAGTTGTGTCTAGGGAGGTTTAGACTGGGCATTAGGAAAAATTTTTTCCCTGAATGGATTCTTAAACATCAGAACAGGATGCCCAGGAAAGTGGTTGAGTCACCATCCCCAGAGGTATTTAAAAGACATGTAGATGTGGTGCTCAGGGACATGGTTTAGTGATGGACTTAACAGTGCTAGGTAATGATTGGACCTGATCTTAAAGGTATTTTCCAATCTAAACAATTCTATAATTCTGTGATTCTGTGACATGGCTTACACTGGGGGTGGGAGAATACAGCCTATCACCAGAGGTAACTTGGTCCTGTCACAAGTGGGTACAGCCAGCATGAGAGGGACATAGGCTACATGGGATAGCACCTGGTCCTATAATGGAAGGACATGGCCTGTAGGATGGGGATATGACCATCACCTACAGGGGGATTGTACTAGATGATCTCCAGAGGTCTCTTCCAACCCCTAACATTCTGTGATCACTGTGACCTAGGAAAGCTTGGCCCTGTCACCTGTGCCCTCACAGGGGCCACCCGGTGATGGGTGCTCTGCACTGCCCCACAGGTGCCAAGGTGGGGTTGTGGTGTGCTAGGTTGAGGCACGGTGGCTGTCCCCAAGGGTTCCTAGTTGTCTGTCACCTTGCCATAGGCCCACTTTGCTGTACAGGGGCTCTGACACTGCTCCTAGACACCCTCCAGCCCTTGAGCATCTGTGGCAGGGTCCACATGCTCCTCCTGAACTGCCCACTGATAGCTCAGGCACTCATCACTGCCCTGATGTGGGTTGCAGTACTGAGTGCTGCATATGGGGTGTATATAACTTGTGTAGAAATAAGATAGCACTGTGTGGCTATGGCCATACATGTTTTCCCCCATCCACCTTATCCTATGTTGGGATCGACAAGTCAGTTCATATCAATTTGGAGATGGGGAACTTTGTGCAGCACTTGGCTATATGCAGCCTGACCTAGATCACCTGACCTGATTCTGAAATCACCCAGGACCATGTATAACCCACACAGCTTGGCAGTGTGGCTGTTCCTGCCCTCACAGAAATGTCTCGGTCAGTAGACAGGGACTGAGGATGGTGATGGTTAGTGTCCATCTGCACAGCAAAACATGTGTCACAAGCCGGTCAGAGACCAGAGCGAGGTTTGATTCGTATTCTCGGGAACAGAATAAAGACTCAAAACGGAGTCAGTTTATTTGCCCGACAACAGGTTAAAAGAGAGAAAGAGAGAGACAGAGAGGGAGAGAAAGAGAGGTTGCAATAATTACCACCACGGGCCCAGCTCAGTTAAAGGCACTGTACATTGTTTCTTCCTCGCAGGGAAGGGTCAGTTAAAGGCAGAGTTCGTGATTCATTCCTGGAACACAGGGATCACTCCTCCACAAATCGTGTCGTTTGTGTCCGTGTTGTGTCCCCATAAATCAAGTGCGTAGCAGTGTCTGTCTCCCTGAGTGTGTACTTCACAAATCAAGTGTGTCTCTCTCACCTTTTATAGGGCCAAACATTATATATTCATCATATTTCCCGACCTGTCTATGCATATGCATTATCTGTCCCTGCTTCACATGCAGATGAGGTCTCTGCCCCTTTGAGCAAGCACAGTCTTGTAGTAATAGTCATCAGGGGTCGTGGGGATAAAGTAAGTCATCTTCAGGATGAAGTAAGATGTCTTCCTCTTGAATGAACTTTTGAACTCAGTCCCTTGTGCACACTCAGTAGTCCCTTGGTCCCCATCCAGACAGCAGGCCCGGTCTTAGCTGGTTTGCAAGCTGTAACATTGTGGTTGCTGATAAGGCCGTCATGTAAATCTTCTCCTCCCGTTAGTGATAAAGCTGAAACAGAAAACCTTTTTCCCCCTGAACATGCCTGTTAGCAAAAGTCCTGTGAGAATCAGGATAGTCCTACACAGTTCCCACAAGTAACACCCCATGGCCTGTGGCCGTCCAGTAACAACAGTGATGGTAGTTTTGCCTCTGGCCTTGTTGAGACATTAGTTTCCTCAGACACAGTCTCTTACAACATGTCTCATCAAAACGGCTCTGTGCTGTTTTTGTGTGGTCCTTCCAGCACATAGTTCAAGGCTATTGAACAAGAAGGACTTGGAGACGAGATGAAGCACCAAAGCAATGAGAAAACTGGAGAAGAGAGCAGAGGTGAGAGGCTGCCAGAGGTTAATGTGGTGGTTTATCGATGGGGAGGCAACCCATGCAAGGGCTGAAAGTGTTGGAGAATGGCTTGCATCAAGAGTCGTGCAGACTCTCCAACAACCCATGTCCTCTTGATGCAAGCCATTCTCCAACATGAAAGCTCTTCATGGAGATCTTCAATCTCTCAGGCCAAGATAAACAAACCCAAAGGCTGACATTCAATGGGAAAGGTGCAAGATGAGGGATGGAGGAGGTGACAGGCACTGTGATCCTCAGCGTGAGCCTGAGTGACTCGTGTAGGGAGATGTGCCTCTGGGTTGAGCTCTCTTCCCAATAGCTCCATAATGTCCTGGCCTCGCAGAGCTTCCCCTAGTTTGTGTCTTCTTTCAGGGTTGTGAAGGGAAGGAGCTGGACAGGAGAGTGGAGAAAATGAAAAGCTTTGCTGAACCATAGAAGATGGGCTCATATCCTTGGGGCAGCAGCCAGGATTTCACTGCGAAAACACAGAAAGCTCAGGGGGAAAAGAATGCCCTTGAAGCAGGATGTAAACAGTTAAGTTAAATGGACTGGTCCAAATCAGGAGGAAGCAGCATTTAATGGGGAAAAACATTGTGTGTGAAGGGGCTTTTTGTTCGAGCAGAATAGGCAGAGGGCACCTGGAGGCTGGGCCCTGCAGATGCACCCTGATAGGAGCACAGGGCAGGCATGTTTGCAAAGGTACAGGCTCCTAGAGAAGAGGTGGGTTTATACTCTTCCCACAGCCAGGCAAGCCCTTGCCTGGAAGGTGCTTTGACCAAACAAAGGTGTGACTCAGCTGAGGTACTGTCAAAAAGCAAGGTGGACTCGAGAAGGAGCCCCAGCCCTTGGGCAAGGGCAGCTCGACCAGTACACCTGTGCAGTGTCCTTCCCTCCAGCCCTGCAGGCAGGAGGCTGCAGCTCTATGGCAGGTCTTACCCCCGGGGAGGAAAACCAGAAAATGAGCACTCCATGCAAAGAGAGCTCTTTTCACTGAAGGAGGTCTTGGAGCCACAAACCAGAGGTGCCTGGGCCAGGGAGAGGACATGAGGCCAGCAGCACCTCAGGGGGGAAAGGGATGCAATCTCACCATCCTCCTTCCCTGAGCTGAGTGGGCGCAACAAATAAAGGAAGGCAGATAACGAAAGCTATCCCTGCCAGCCACTCATAGGGCTGATGCTCTAGCTCGACACGGGGCCAGCATGAATTGTGTTTTCTGGCAGTATAAGGCTATGCTTTTAGAGGGATATCTGCTGGGTAGTGTGCAGGACTTGGCACACATTATGGAGGGCCCCAAAGCAGAGGACTTTGGGCATGCCCAGGAAATCCATCCCATTTTGGTGACAGCAATGAGACACATCCTGCTGCTCTTCTCCTTGTGTTGGAGAAAATACAGCAAACTAGGAGGAAACTTCCTGAATGCTTTGTGAAGTGGTTGCCTACTGCATTAATATTTGCTGCTTCACACAGCTGTCCCTCAGGAAGGCACTCAGTAACTGTTAATAGAAAATGCAACTAGTACCCAGGGTAAGCAGCTAAACCCAGACCTGGAGAAGACCCTGATAGCTAATAATGTGTGCATGCAGGGTCACAGGCTTGTACGTGTTCTCAGACGGTGTCATGAACTTGAACCATGAAGCAGACTCCTTGGAGAGGACAAGGACCTTGTGGCTTCCCCAAGTGCCAGACAGGTAGTGTGCTGGCTGCAGAAGAGGACACACCCAGATAGACATGTCTATCACTGTGCACTTAAAGAAGATTCTGAGTTTGGACTGAGCTTTGATATGTGGAGATCTCCTGTGCCTCCCGGGGAAGTGATGGAGGTGAGGGAACACAGTCCATACCATCAGTGTTACCATTTCCAGCTCTCCATGGCCACAGAGGACATCCTCATGCCAACCATACCCACCCTGGCTGCAGAGCCTCCTTGCACAAACTTGGCAGGGAGAACTTCACCACATCTCCCAGCACCTCTGCCTACCTGCAAGGACCAAACACATCCATCCATTTTGTCAAACTGCTTTAATATTTGGACATGAAGAAAGGACAGGGCCAGTCAGGCTGTACACAGACAAGATGCCCCCAAGCCATGATGTGAGGTTGCAGGGCTTCCTTTATCAACAGATGAGTGGATTTGGCCAAGAGGCAGTTCAGCTGATGACGTCCTGTGCATGCCAGTGGGGTGTACGTGTAGGGTGGGGAAGAGGAATGGAGGCTCGCCAGTGCAGCTCAGAGGTTGTTCAGCTCTAATAAAGTCTGGTCCAGGACCTGGTGGATGCCCACGTTCTCCTCTTTGGCACTGGCCAGACTCTCTGTGAATACAAGTGACACCCAGCCATGCACACAGACATAGCCCAAGTGTACCCAGGTGCAGCCAGACCCAGGTACAGAACACCAACCACAACCACACACACACACACACGCATAAAGATGGACATTTTAGTATGGCAACAGCCTCCAGCTGAGCTATACATCCCTGCAGGGCAGAGTTCTCACAAGCAGCCCCACTGCTGGCAGACATGAGCTTAGCTGTTCTGGGGCCCGCCGAGGCAGCCAAATCAGCCAGGCTAGCCACTGGGGACAGGTGATCCCTGCTCTTCAGCATTTCCATCCTCCATGGTGACCTGTGGCTCATGGTCAGGCCCTCTGGCAGCACAGGTACCACTGGTGAGTACTTTTCCTTGGCAAACCACTGCCACTGGTCATTACCACTGGCAGGCTGTGGGTATGTACACAAACCCTTGGCCAACACAAGAGGAGAGCCAGTGGCTGCTGCATGACCCAGCGGTGCCCCATGAAGAGAATGAGTGAGACATCAGCCCAGGAGGGTGGACAGAGAGGACAGCAGAGAGAGAAGGAGCAGAGCTAATGAGACTGCATGGACACACTCTGCCAGGCAGTCTGCTGCTGAGGCAGCCTCCCCCAGTGCTCACTTCCAAATAGCATCCTCCTTCCTTCTAGAGATGGGGATGGAACAAGAGATCTGCTCATCCAGTCTCATCTCCCAGCACTTCCTTCTGGGCTCTTCCCTGTCCCATGCCCCAAGTTTGGGTCAGTGGGTGCTGTTGGGTCCTCAGATCCTATCCCAGCCCTCCTTGGGACCCAACTCTGAGAGGTTCCTCCCTGCAGTTTGGAGTGACTGGAGTGAGGAGGAAAAGGCTGGCCACTAACTCCTAGTGCAAGGGGAGGAAGGCAGTGTTTCAAAGCACTGCATCTCTCCTGGGCAGGGCCAGACTGATGCTGGGGGCAGCTGTCACTCTATGGGCATCCCGGGACATCACAAACCCCCTCATTTCTTTCCCAAGTAAAAAACAATCAGCTCCAGTGGGGCTTCCTGTCCCCCTCAAGGAGGGCAGTTACCCCCGGGGGGATAAGTCAAGGCTCCAAACCCTGCTTAAACCTTGTGGGGAATGCGTAGGGGCTCCAAGCCCCAAGCCTGCCTGACCAAAACAGAGCAGGGAGGCTGGGCTGGGGCCGGGATCTCTGGGCACCTCAGTTGTTAAGTTCGGTAAGGATGACCCGCAGCTCATTAGTGAGAACACGGTTTTTCTCCGCCTCCTGCCGGGAGCGCTCTAGAGAAAACAGAGACATCAGCGCAGCAGAGGGAAGAAAGAGAGAAAGTCAAGTTAGTGAAAAGAGACAACTTTCCCGAAAGCCCTCACTGGAAATCCCACAGCCGCCCAGTCAGCTGTGGGGATGAGCTGGACTGACAGGAGGAGACAGACAGTCCCAGGCTAGGGACGGGCCTGTGGGTCCATCAGTTTGGGAAGTGGGTTCTAAGGCAGGGGAGGGTGCTGAGGAAAAAGGAGGATAAGAGACCCATTTAGGGAGTGCTACTAAAGAGTAGGCTCAGCACCTTCATTGAGGAAGGGTGGATGCAGGAGAGATGCCAGGGCTGAGATTGCTGCTTGTAGGCAATGTCTGGGACTGGGGACAGGGAATGGATGAGATCAGGTCTAACCCTGCTGTTTCAGGCCAACAGAATCATGAAGAAGACAGCACAGGATGAGGAGAATTGTGCAGTAAAGCTGGGGGGTAGTGGGTGTCATGCCCTAGGCTGAGGCACAAGGGCGACCTTGTCCCACACAGCTTGACAACGCAGGAGCTGCTCGGGGCTCAGCTGTAGCCATCCCAGGCATCCTGCAGCTGTGAGCTCCTTGCAGCCACCTCCTACCACCCTGCTGCCAGCACCCGCATGAGACAGGAAGAAGATGAGGGACAGAGCGGCATGAAGAAAACAAGGAGAAACCAAGGAAAGAAAATGCTTTATTGAGACAAATTCAGTAACCCAGAGGGACAGAACGAAAAAGTAATGAAATGCAAACTGAAGAGCGATGTGCAAAGGACAGAAGGGAGGCAGGAGGAAAGGGAGTGAGAGTCAGGGGTCTGCCTGCCTGTCTGGTTGTGAAAGGACTGCCTGCACAGTCAGATTCAACCCTCTATCCCTAGGCCTGAGTCTTGGCAATGGAGGTGCCACTTCCCCCATGCAGGTCTTCGCTACCCTGGGCCCAGCAAGCAGCAAGAGAACCTTTGCAGGAGGGATGTCTTTCGAGGTCCCTTCCAACTCCTAATATTCTGTGATTCTGTGACGTGGAGGGCAGGTGGTCCCCCAGCCCCAGAGCTGCTGGTGCTTCTGCTGCTGGGAAGCCAAGGAGGGAGCTGGTGGAGTGAAGGGCTCCTAGTTACAGCCCTGTTCCCCACCTGGCAATGCTGGGGCACACACCTGCAACTGCACAGGTGCTGTTCGTCCAGTGTGTGAGGGTTCCAGGGGCTGCTCCCCTGCCCTAATAAACACATGATAGCAGCTATATCTTGTCTCTCCACCAAGAATGGTACTGCTGGAACACCTCAGGCCATCTCCTGTCCCAGAGGAGCCGACAGACAGGCACAGGTTAGAAAGGACAAAGTTGGACAGAGCAGTCAGGGAGGGTGGTGAGATGGCCAGGCAGGCAAGTCACCAAGCTAGGGATGGGAGAGTCAGAGGGTGGCATGTAGGGGGTGCAGTGCTGGTGCCGGCAGGGGGCTCAGAGGGAGGTGATGTCATTAAGTGCATTGTCCAGCTCCTCACTGATGGCTTTGTACTTCATCTTCTGTGCATACACTTCATCTGCAGGCGTGGGGAAGTAGGGGGCAGATGGTGAGGCAGGGCAGGGGACATGCAGCAGAGAAAGAGAAAGTGGCTGTGAGCAGCGGAGCGTGCGGGCACAGGCTGTGTGGATGCGGCCCTATTCCCCACCTGAGAGCAGAGCCCAGACCTTAGAAGCTCAGTGCTCCCGTACCAGACACATGGTACCCAGCCTCCCCCCTCCCAGGACCCGTGCCTACCCCTTCATCCTGTCCAGCCCCACTTGGTGCACATGGTGGCCAGTGCTTCCCACGAAAGAGGAACATGGGGGTGGTGGGGGCATTTTACCTTCTAGGTCATCAATGGTTTTCTCCAGCTTCGCCACAGACCTTTCTGCAAACTCTGCACGGGTCTCAGCCTGTGGGAGCACAGTGGGGAGACGGTGAGCTGTGCAGCACAATGGGGACAGTGCAGGCTACAGTACACCCCAGATCTGCCCCTTCTGCATCTCTGGTACCCTTCTCCATGAGCGTTCCCATAGAAAAGACAAGGGAAAAGGATGACCACACTCTAAACAAGAGCAGGGTGATGTGGAGCCAGCCCAGCCCCAGGTACCCACCATGCTACAGGGCTGCAATTTGGGGAACAGTGAGAGGACACAGGGATAACAGGGTCAAAACCCACATGGGATGGCAAACTGTGCCTGCACCAACAGAATATTGGTGTCGCACCCCTTACCTCCTTCAGTTTTTCCCCGAGGAGCTTGATTTCTTCCTCATACTTATCCTCCTTGGTGGAATACTGCAGAGACAGAGACAAGCACTCATGAGCCTCAGAGGACATCTGTGGCTGTCCTTCAGCAGAAAATCCCTGCACCCCCTGATCCCATGCACCCTGCCCAGCCCCAGCAGCCCTGCCAGGTCGTACCTTGTCAGCCTGGGCCTCCAGGGACTTCAAGTTGTTGGTGACAATTTTCAGCTCCTCCTCTAGGTCACCACATTTACTACATCCCAAGGAGGGGCCGCCAGGAGGAGAAGCAGAGCCAGGTGGCAGAAGTGAGGGGGGAGCAGAAAAAGCAGGCGTAAGGAAGAAAGAAAGAGAGAAAAAATTTGAGAGAGGAGAAAACAGTGCAGGTAGAGAAGGAGCAGAGCCGCTGCAAGTGGGAGCTGCCGGGACACATCTGTTCATCCGTTCCTTGTGCTTCCTTGTGCAGACACCCTGTGATCACTGATGGCTGGGCTCCTGCTGGCCCCACCAAGGAGGGGAGGCATGGAGGGATGGAGGATCATGCCCAGCCTACACCTGCTGCAATGGGTGGCAAGGGGAGGTCGGTGGTAAAGGCAGCAGGGCACAGAGGACAGAGGTGGCTTGCAAAGTCTGAGAGATAGCAACAGAGAGAGTAGGGCTGCTGTATGTCACCCTGCACCCCTGCCCCAGTACCTCTTCCTCTGAGGCAATGAGGGATTTGAGAGTCTGGTCCATGGTCCGCAGCTCTTCTTCCAACTGTCTCACTCGGCTGGGGTGGTGGAGGGGCACCCCGCGGTGGGGACAGCAGAGAACAGGGTCAACGATATGCTGCTGGCGGGCCAGCATTTCCCTGCCCCCAGCTTGTGAACCCAGGGACCTCCCAGACAGCAGATGCTGCTGCTCCCAGGGAGGGACATTCCCATTTCCATCCCTGTCCCCATCCCCACACATAACCCTGTCCCCATGGCTGCCAGGGCTTTGGGGCAAGGGCTATGTGGAACCCCCACGTGCTGCCCACTGGGAAGCCTGCTCACCTCTCTGCCACTTCTGCCCTTTCCTCCGAACGCTCCAGCTCTCCCTCAAGGACAACCAGCTTGCGGGCGACCTGTTAATACCAGCAAAAGGCAGGCATTGGCCCTGCACTTGCCCCACGTGGGACCACAGGGTTGCAAGGAATTGGCCCTGGGTGTGCCAGGTGCTGCCAGGTGGTTAGGACTAGGGGAAAGGGGCATGCACCTCCTCATATTTGCGGTCAGCCTCTTCTGCTATGTGCTTTGCTTCCTTCAGCTGCATTTCCTGGAGCTCCATTTTCTCCTCATCTTTCATGGCCCTGTTTTCAATGACCTTCATGCCTCTGAAGAAAGACCAAGCCAGAAGACGTTACTGCCATGGGTCAATGTGGCACCTGCACCTCCTTCCTGCCCACAGTGCCCCAACCCCACCATCTTCCAACTCCAGAGACATGGGACATAGCCTGGGGATGCTGGCTCTCACTGGCCACCCTACACAGCAGTGCCACACCAGTGGTACCCCAAGGATGCTCCCGCACAAAAATTACAGCAGCGGAGCTGGCCCTGAGGGTCACGCTCAAGAGCAAGCAGATGTGGCAATTGTGCCTCTCAACCAGGTCCTGAATTCATCATTTAAGGGGGAAAACATGTGCAGCCCACGATGAGCCAGTCACAACCTCCCTAAAAGCAGCCTGACAGTCCAGCGACCTTCAGGAAATGGTAGAACACATGCTGTAGCAAAGCATTTTCTCATTCAGGGGTGGTGCTCACAAGCAGGGGGTCACCAAACCCTCATGAACCCCTGTGGCAGGGGCCCTTACAGAGACTGCTCCTCTCAATCAGACACTGTTTCTCAAACTAGTCTTTGATAGTGGAGGGAAGAGCTCAGGCAACTATGAGGAACGCTATGACATGTCCAGGCACTACCATGCAACCCGAGTGCCCTCAGCTGCATGGCTCCCACCTAGGAAACCTGCTTGCTGCAAGGATGGGGCAACATGTTTTATGGGATTGTTTTTTACAACAAGGCTGGTTTGTTCTCAAAAGCTGACCCTGGTTCTTAGGCATAGATGTCCCTCCTGAACTGTTGTTTAGCCCTTGAGTGCAGGAGGCTACTCTGGACCACGAGCCTCTAGGTTTGGCTACACCCTGATATTTTTGTAAACACCTGATAAAATATTTCAGGACTTTAAGTGTGCTCTTGAATTTTCAAAGTGTTTTTATGAATGCTTATATCTAAGGGACCTCTCTGCATTGTGGCATTGCTCTCTCCCTTCAGAGTCTGCAGGAAAACCAACACAAGCTCGGTTAAGTTCACTTCAGAGGGACCCCACTGCAAAACTAAGGGAACTGCCTGCAATCAGTGGGAACTCAATGCTACTCCCACTGTCCCATCACACCTCTCGCTCTCATCAGCTGCCTTTTCAGCCTCCTCCAGCTTCTGCAGGTCAGTGGCCAGGCGCTCCTGGGCTCGGTCCAGTTCCTCCTCTACCAGCTGGATACGGCGGTTCAGAGAAGCCACTTCAGCCTCAGCCTGGGGGAGCAGAAAACCTTTAATCCCTCTGTGTCTCATACATATCTATATATTTAAAAAAGCATTTCACTGGTTACTTCTACATCTGCTACCCAGAACACCCCTTGTCATTGTGCAACAAGCCACTACTCACTAGAATGGGATGCCTGACCGCGCATCTCCTTGCCTCTCTGTAGGAATAATGGGGTTTTCTCTACCCCTAGTGCCCTGATTGACACCGGCTCCTCCCAGCCATGCATCCCCCAGCCTTGTACATGGATCCCTCAATCACATCCTCACACCTTTGCTCCTGCCCTGGAGAAGAACGAGGTGCGTTTGTTGATGGAGGGTGGTTGTAGCAGCCATGCTGTCACAAAGATGGTATTTGGGGTTTGCAGGGCAGTGAGTAAAGGGGGAGGAATGCCCTGTCCGGCTTTGCTCCGAAAAAGGAGATTGCAGCCACTTGTGGATTTCCTGTTTACAGAGGCAGTGGAGCGAGCCAGGAGCCTCTCCTGTGGGAACCCCCCCAGCCAAGCTCCCTGCACACCGGGCCAGGAGCTGTGGCTGGCCAGGAGCAGTGGCCCTAGCCCCCCCGCCAGCCTCTCAAAGTCTGGCCTTGCACTCCTTCCATTTGGTAAAGGAGTCCTGCTCCATTGCCACCAGCTGCTTCAGCAGCTCCTGGCCCTGCTCTCCACTGCAGGGGCTGCAATGAAGACAAACCCTGTGTGCAAAGTGATGAGTAGCAACAAGACCTCACCGTGGGGAGCAGCCCTATACACCAAGACACAGGGAGGCACGCACGAATAGAGTGGATAACATCTCCTGCTTATTCACAGGCTGGAGCAGGCCTGGCTGGCTGCAGCAACTGACCCTATCCAGCCTCATTCTCCAGCACTGGGAGTGCTCTGGGGAACAATGGACATGGAGGAAGGCTGTGGGAGCAGCAAGGGACTGTCACCCTACATGGTTCTACTGAGCACCTCTGGTCCCTCGTGGCTAACCCTGCAGCTGGCACAACAGCTGGCTCCACCCCATGAACATCTTTTTTCCAGGCTTACCAAGAGCTCATCCCTAACCAGACTGCCCAGAGAAGAGCTGGGACTGGGCCCTGCAGGGCAATGCTCTGGATGCAGCATCTGCCTCACCTCATCGTAAGCTTTTTTCTCAGGGAATCACTGCCAAAGTGGGTCAGAGCTGTAGGATGGATACCTGGGAATATGAGCTCTCCAGCAGCTCCCAGTGACTGGAGAACTCGATCTGTGACGAAAAGGCCATTTCCTCTGCACACTGCCCAAGTGACAACAACACGGGTACCGCACCCAGCTCTGCTACTCTTGATATGGTCAGGATGTTAAATGAGTGGGTACAGGAAAAGGAATATTTTAAAAAAAACAAACCACCAAACCCAAACAAACAACAAAAAACCCCACCACCCCACTCCCAAGAACAATAAAAAAAACCAAACTAGGCACAAGCTGCAGCTTGGAAATGTCATCTCACTGCCAGAGTGGAGGGGTGGTTTGTCCCCGTAAAAGGACCTGCTGGAGAGCTCAAGACCTTACGACTGCTGTGGTCCAGACCACAGACCCCGCTGGAGACCAGACAAGAGCCTGGATGTGGGATTTTTCGCTGTGTACGCCACTGGCGTCCGAGGGAAGAGAGCCTTTCCCAGGATCTGCCCGACCCCAATGAAAGATAAGGCAGAGACTAGCCGCTGACTGCTCGCCAGGGAAGCCCCGGGGAGCTTCTCTGCGCGGAGCATCCCTCGCAAGATCCGCAGAGGAATCTTGCTGGAGGAAGCAGTTCGGAGGCAAGGTGGCTGCCCGAAGCCTCCCTCTCCCCAGCAGCCGTGGCACCTGGATGGCAGCTTCCCCTGGGACCTCCCGGCGCTCCATGCCGGGGCCAGCCAGCCTGGTTACCGAGGCTGGGGCGAAGCGAGGGTTGCAGGGGCCAGCCCGCGGACAAGGATGCTGGCGGCGAGACCGGAGCCAGTGGGGCATACCAGAGAGCTGCAGGGGCACTCCCCCACCCGCCACGCCGCCAGCCCTTACCCACCCGTTCCCGGGCCTGCCGCTCGGCATCCGCCTCCCGCTGCAGGTGCTCGGCACGGTCCTCCGCTTCGTCGGCCACCTGCTGCAGGCCCTGGATCTTCTTTTTGACGGCGTCAATGGAGCTAATGCTGGCCATGGCGGGGGTCTGCTGGCGGGGAGGCCGCGCCGCCAGAGCCCTTTGTGGAATCTGCTCGGGTCGGGCAGGAAGCGCACAGGCAGCGGCCGCTCCCGCCGTCCGCCCTGCCTCTATCCCTTCCTGCTCCTCCTCCTCCTCCTCTTCCTCCTCCTCCTGCTGCCACCGACGGACCTGGACCGGTGCTTCCCCCGGGCAGCGCACACTTGACACACCCCGCCCCCGGGCAAGCTGCACGATGGCCATCCCCGGCAGGGTACTGTCCCCACATCAGGAGGGGTATACGGTCGCCCCTACACCAAACAGGACATAGCGTGGTCTTCTCCAGGCGCGGGGGGGTCCGTACTCCCACACAAGACAAGATGCACAGTGGCTTCTGGGCAGGGTATGCTGCCTCCCCACCCCGGGCAGGGTGCATGGTGATTCTGCCTTATGGTGGATGCCAGACGCTCAGCTCCTGGCTCTGCGTCCTGGCCGGGGCACATGCCTTGATCCATCAGGAGAAGCCAGCGCTGATGGCACTCAATCCTCCCTTAAGGAGATCTGACAGCTCCTGGGCAGCCTCAGCTGCACTTCACACTTGCCTCCAAAGATGCCAGTTCCTGGACTGACCCCACTGGCTGGCCTGCGGGGCATCCAGCCCCACTGCCAGGAGCGTCCTGCAGCCCGGTGTTCCTTGCCACATGGCAATGAAAGAGGTCGTGTTCTGGGTCCCCTAGGAGCACATAGGCTTAGGCTTGGCCTCAACCCCAGCTGATCTACTCCCACTCTCACACTGATGCCTGGGCGCCAAGAGTGCCTCCAAGCCAGAGCACGAGGGCAGAAACGGGGATCCTCAACAGCAATGGGGTAGTGGTAAGCTGGCTGCAGGCCGGTGAGGGGCAGGTTGAGGAACATGCTGCGATACACCCACCATGGTGCCTCAGAGGATAGGCTGAGCGCCTCCTGCTCTGGCCCCACCCAGGGATGCAGTCACTTCCCAGCAGAGCACTGTTCCCTCCCACTGGATCGGGGAATCACCAAATAAGAGCAAAGTCTCGGCCGGGGAGAACAGGGCGGGAACGTGGGTGAAGTTTTTGTGACTATGGCCTGGGAACAGAAGAGTTTCCCTGAGCCCTGCTGAGGTCGCTGGGGACAGGCCGTTGGCTGTGAACACAGGGGGCTGGATGAAGCTGCTCTGGCTAAACCTGCTGTCCTGCCCAGCAGCCCCTGCCCACATCCTGCCCTGGGCATCATAGGCTGTCCCTCCTGGGAACAAGAGGTGGTGGGGCTAGGGTGGCCTCATGGAGCTGCTGGGAAGGGGCCGCTAGCAATGTGGAGCTGCCAGTCAGGGGTCAGGTGTTCCTTGATCTCTGCCACCATCTGACGCCCCTCCAAGTGCACCCGTTAGTGCAGTCCTCCAGTGATGGAGGAGATTTATCCTTTAAAGGCATTTGTTGATGTTTTTGCCAACAGCAAGGAGCCTGTCTGAATCACTGTGATGGGCCCTGACCTGGCCAAGGGATGGGGACTCTCCATGCTCACAGGCATACTCTATCCTGGCAATGAAGTTGGGCATGAGCGTCCCCAAGGAGGTGGGCAAGTAGGCTCTGGGTTCTACTCTGCATGTTTCCTATGCTAGAATAGGGAGCTATGCTGTGCCTCACCCTGAGAAAGAGGTGACACCAGCCCCAGCACTTAGCGCTGTCAGCACATTCAGGTCTCTGGCACAGGGACCTGGTGACTCCCAGAGCCTTGCACACGGTGCAGCCTGTCCAGGCTTCATCATGGACCTGGGGCGGCTGTGGTGGTAATGAGCTCCCAGCCCTTCCTGCAGCACTTGCTGCGGCCAGCTTGCCCTCCTTGATGCTGCTCCATCACCGTGCTTCCCCCTCCAGCCCTCCTCTAGAGGGGTCAGTGGCTCCCATCCACTGTACCTCCTAGGATGGGACTCTCCATGCTGAAGCCTGCAGATTTGCCCACTCACTGTGGAGTAGGAGTGGGGCAGCACACCCTCCTAGCCCAGCAGCAAACCACTCTGCACCCCATGGCAGATGTCTGCCTAGTGCCACCGTTTGTCCCTTCTAAGACCCACACTAGAAACATCCCATCCACACTCAGCTAGACCCCACAGTGAGTTTGCTCTGTCCAACACCATCACGAATCCAGTCAGACCAGCATGAACCTCCCTACACATCGCAGCTACTCTGTCCAGCTCAACTTGCTGCCCCGTGACAGGATGATTGTCCTTCCAGAGGATTTTCAATGTTTCAACTACTTAGTTTAGTATCAAACTAAACCAAGGCAGATCTGTAGGGTTTGCCAATAAGGCTGGGGAGGCCCCCACTAGATCCCCAGGGGCTCCAGACCACACCAGGGACTTGTACTGCTGCTGTTTGTCCTTGTCCGCTCACCCCTGTCCTTGGCAGCTGCCTCAGAGATTTGACATATCTCCCCTATTTAGCTCTATAAACCAGCTGGGATTGAATTTTCTGTTTTCAATCCTAAAAAGCCTCACCATGCCCTGCTGGCCATGCTCCAGCCAGCTCCCCTTTAGCTTCTCCTCCAGTTTCCAGGGTTGGTTTTCATCAAAGAAGGACTGGCTATCAAAAGGAGGATTTATTTATAGGGTGTCAAATACTCTGTGTGACACCACAGGTGGTTATAGCCTGTTCCCAAGTGGCTCAGTGGCCACACACAGCTGTTCCACCCTTCATCCTTGCTGGGCGCAAGCCAGTTTCAACACCTTCCTAACATCTCTCCAACAAGATCATTTTCCCAGGAGAAACATCAGTCATGGCACTAAATAAAACTCTTCCTGGCCTTGTCCTTCCCAGGGTACAGGGTGGCACATTGGACTCCAAAATGACCAAGTCACCCCCATGCACCCTGAGCATCCTTCCTTGCAGCCAGCACAGGGCAGCTGGCCACAACAGGCAAGAGCTTTTTCCATTTCTATACTCTTTTTTGCTCTCCTGTCACAGTTTAGAGAGTGTCACAGAATTTTTCCTGTAAGCATTGTGAAGGCGCATGCCGAGAAACTACTGACACTGCTTAGGACGCTCATCCACATTAGCTTTGGGGAGGCGGGCAAGCAGCTGCCCATAAAGCTCTTGGTGGGACTAGTGACCTGAGTACAGCCCACCACAGCTGGCCTGGCCCCAGCACTCCGAATAGGATCTGTTCAGCCCCTGCCCTGCATCTCAGTCCAGTTCAGAGTCAGCATTGCAGGAATGGGATCCTGACAGTCTTCCCCACGGACGCTTGCCATATAAGGCTTCCCTCTTCCTTCACCCCCTCTAAGGTTCAACACCCGCACATGGGAGGGGTTGTTTGCATGCCTACATACGTCTGTAGCCTTCTTCTCCGCCTGCTCCAGCTTCTCCTGAGCCTCCTTGACTGACTCAGAGTACTTCTCCACCTCATCCTCTGTGCCCTTCAGCTTCTTCTGCAGGCTCTGCTGTTCCTCCTCCAGCTGGGAAAGGGATGGAGGGCAGTGGTTAGGGGAGGTGGGAAAGCTGGAGGGGGACAGCCTTTCCCTTCCTGAGGACACCCAGGCTGGGGGCACAGCAGGAGCACATGGATATGCTCCCTCTGTCAAATTTGGGTCCACAAGTCCTTGGGGATCCCTTGGTGCCCAGCAACAGAACAGCCCCTAGCATACCCAAGCCCAGTGGTGTAAGGTGGTGGTGGGCTCCTTCTGTGTGTATGAGACTGGAGACAACCCAGCATGGGGACACAGCTCTAGGGGTCATCAAGAAGGCCACCATCTCTGTGTAGCTAGGGGGGAAGGTGGCTGTCCTGAGGTCTCCTTGGCTGAGGGATGAGGAGGTGGCATCAGAATGTCCCACCAAGTTAAGGCATGTTTGGAGGGATCAGTGTGAGTGGTCATAATCTATGATTATGATTTTGGATCAGTGTGAGTGGTCAGGAGCAACAGGCTGGAGCACAGTCCTTTGGCACAGGCACCCAGCAGGGTGAGGCACTCAGGGATGGGCACACAGCAGGACAAGGTCCCCACATGCAGGTATTCAGTGGGGTGAGGTCCCTGGAGGTGGGTAACCAGTGGGGTGAAGTCTCAAGGGCAGGGCACCCCTGAAGCTGGACATCCATCAGGACAAGGTCCCTGGGGGAGGACACCCCTAGGACAGGGTCCACAGCCTAGACACCCCGTGTGAGAAGGGCTGGGCAGCAGGGTTCCCAAGCTAAACATCCAGCAGAACAAGGGGGTTCCCAGGGCTGGACACCACTAGAGTTGAGAGTTCCCAGGCTGGACACCTAGTACAATGGGGTTCCCAGGGCTGAACGTCCCTAAGACGGTATGTCCCCATGGCTGGACACTCCTACAGTGGAGGTTCCCCAGACTAGTCACCCAGCGGGACGAGGTCCCCAGGGCTCACGACCCTTAAGGTGATAGACCCTGGGTAACGCCAAGGAAGTCCGTGGGACACCCACCTGCTTGCAGCGGTCCTCCGCCTGCTTCTTGTCCGCCTCCGCTTGCTCGGCGCGATCGATGGCATTCTCCTTGTCCAGTTTCAGCATCTGCATCTTCTTCTTGATGGCCTCCATGGTGGCGATGAAGTGGCGGCAGGGCGCGGGGCGACGGCGGCGAGACGCGGAGCACCGGAGGCGGCAGGAGCACCGGCACTGTGCCCCCCGTCCCGCCGCGCAGCCTAAGAGCTGGGGAGGGGCTGCGTCACACGGGGGCTGCCCCGGCACCTCCCCCGCCGCCTGTCAGCACCTTTTAGGGACAGGCTCGCCACTGGCTGCCGCACCGACCCGGACGGGGGGGCGACACCCCTGGCGGGCAGTGCCCGTAGCCCTGGCGCAGGGCACTCAAGGGGGCAGGGGGCGAGGGACACCCTGGGGTCAGTGCACTTGGGGTACCCCTGCGGCACCAGGCAAGGAACATCCCAAGGCGATGCGCGAGAGGGAAGCCCCAGAGCATTGCACTAGGGAGAATCCAGTGTCACTGCGCTCTGGACACCCCGGCTGAACACGCTGGAGCACTGCAGTAGGGGCATTTCTGGTGGCACTTCCCCAGTGGTGCTGGGTTAGGACACCAAGGTGTCCTAACACCCCAGGCGGGTACACCCTGTGGCCTCCCAGCACTATGGGGAACATGCCGAGTCTGGTGCTGTGCTTGGAGACTGCATGGGCTGTCACTGTGCTGTTACTGTACCCCAGGGACACCACTGGACATCCACCCCCTGGGTTTGAGACCTACCTCTGCTCCGGCCAGAGCTGTCCCCATGCTAGAGAACACTGCATGGCTGGCACAGCCACAGCCCATGACACTGAAGTTTGGAGGACACTCGGGCTATGACTGCACTCAAGGATCCTCACTGTCTGTCACTGCAGTTGAGGACACCCCCAGGCTGTGATTGCACTTCGGGACACCGTGGCACTGCCCACACGGAGAAAATCCCCCAGGAGAGAAGCAAGCAAAGCTCCCGACCTCCCCATCCAGCTCCTGCATGACAATGGGGCAAGAAAGCCTTGGCACTCGTAGCCCTGCTGCCTTGCACTCTAGTTCCACCATCCCCAGCACCCACAGGGACACTTGGCATGTGCACAGCCTGTAGGGTGAAATTTCAGGATGACACAGGGCATGCAGGTACCCCACTGTTCTGCTTCTGCTTTCTGCTCTAAATAAACTGTATTCCACAGGCAAAAAAATGCAAACGCTTCAAATCCCAGCTCCTCCAAAAATAACCCACACTTTAATAACGCTCGTAAATGTTTCTGGCACATTCTCAGCTGCAGGGTGGGCTGTGGCCCGGGGGGGGGGGCTAGAAGGAGCTGGTGGAGGGGCCATGGGAGCCATGCGGCATGTGGGAGGCTGAATTCGGACTGGGCCAGAAGGGGTGTGGAAGCTCCCCCATCCACTGCTCTGGGGGTGCATCCAGCCCTTCCTTGTCACAACTTCAAGCAGAGAGGACCAAAAAGAGTTTGAGAGCTGAAGAAAGTGGCTTTCTATGAGCCCTCAGACCTGAGTTGTGGGGGGCATAGGAGGGACAGCAGTAGCCAAGGATTGAGGGACTGCTGGCACCATGGGGAAAGCAGCAGAAGAGCTGCTGCTGCATTCTGGAGAGCAGCTACTAATACTGATGATTTAGGCACATATTTGGACAAGGAGAGTCAGTAAATGCCAGCATGCCACTTCGGAGAGGACAGTTAAGATCCTTCTGCCATCATTCCCTGGTTAGGATGGATATTCCTCTGCAAGATACTTCCGCTTGAAGGTACTTAATGGGCTCAGCACACAGGTGAAAGATGATGTACATGATACGAGCAGCCAGGCAGCTGCCCTGGAGCCAGGCAGGGCTTCAGCCCTCAGATTTCCCCCTCCACCAAGGATGCAGTTTTCCCTTGCTGCCCACTCCCCTTTGCTCCAGACTTCACAGCCACTTTTGGTCAGCCCAGCTGGAGCCACCCAGCTACTAAGGTCCATAAGTCTGCCCTTAAGACCACCCTCTGCGACAAGAGGGTGCAGGGGCACATCTCTCCAATTGCTGCCCCGTGCCCAGTCCCAGCCTGTACTAAGGTCTGTAAGGATGGGGATCCCACTCCATGGCCCACTCTAGGGTCTACACACTCCCAGGGAGAGGCTTGTCCTGTCATTTAACAGGAACTTCTGTTCTATAATGCCACATGCATGCAACACATGCTGCAGCCTCTGACCCTGTCCCTAGGCTCCTCCAAGAAGCTGAGCTGCAGCTCCTGTGCCCACTTCCAGCTTAGCGAGATTTGGGTCCCCACAGAGATACTGGCATCTCATGACTGCGGTGTCCCAACTTCAAGACTCCCATGAGTGCTTGCCCAAACCTGCCTGCCAAAATAACCTCTTCCTCTGGTGGGTGAATTGCACATCACGTCCCCCCACAGTATTTATGTCACCACCTATTGCCTGTACCTCAGCCCAGAGAACATAGCAGTGGATGTGCTGGAAGCCCTGTGCTGGGGTTGCTGGAGCGCCCTCGGCCCTGTGGTGTTGGGATGAGGGCGGGGCCACTGTCACGCCATGCCCCTTCACTGTCCTTTCCCGCCGTTCAGAGGGGCCCATGTCTGGCTGCTACCTGGGTGAGAGCCTGCTGCTGGGTCAAGCCAGCGCAGATTGTCAGGGGACAGCTGGGAGGACTGGGATGCCTGTGAGAGCCACAAATCCATGCTGGAGACTAGCCAGGAGTGAGCGTCCCAGGGGGAGAGCCCTTCTGCAGCCCCAGAAATGTGCCTGCAAGGGGACAGAGATCACTGACCAGGATGCTGTGAAATGCTGCCTTCACCACTCGTGGTACTTGTAGCTCATACTGCTGGAGAACAGTTGTGGAAGTAGGGGACACATGCCAGCTCACCTACGTTCCCGCTCTACCCCACAGCATCCCTGCCTGCCCTGCCACTGCCTGGGTCCCCCAAACTCCTGCTGAATGATGTAGTGGGACAGGTGGGGATACACTCAGGGCAGCTGCTGCCTGCACAGGTCGGCCCTAAGGGGCTATTTTAGGGTGTGAGCTCAGCGCCAGCAGCCAAGAGGCCTCCAGCCACATTCCCAGACCCACAGCACATGAAGGGCTGTTGCTTCCCCAACAGTGGACCACCAATGACAGGGAGTCCCCCACCTGCACCCCTGTAGCACCCTACCCAGGGATATTTTCAGCTAGCAGCAGGAGTAGGGCCAGGAGCCCAGTTGCACAACACTCAACAACCTTCTCCTCTGCTCTCCCCTCCTTGAAGCCCAAATCCCGCAGCAACAAAATCCCCAGGGCCTTGTCTCTTGCTGGTGGCCCCCCCCAGCAGCACCTGCAAGAGCCGGCATATGGCTGGCAGCAGGGGTCAGACCTGCTGGGTGGCTCGGACTGGACATGCCTCAAATACTTTCCATGCTGTCTAAGCACCCATGCTACACTTCCCCCAGCTTCTGCCATGAAGCTAGGTGCCCATGGCCCCCAGGCCCACCAGCCCTCCCTTTCTCCTGGTGATTCCTGCTGGGAGTCAGGCAGCAAGACAGCAGGAAAACCAGATTTTTATTGATGAACATGTCCTTCGAAGGAGACATCAGTATCCCCACCCCACCCCGGAGGCCTCGGGGGGAGCTGGTTTCCTTCAATGTTTAATACGGGATGCTTAAAAGTATCAAAATAGTGAAAGAAGCCTCAGCGAGTGCAAAGGGGGAGGGATGTGGGTCCCAAAGCCAAGGAGGGCTGGGATGCTAGGCTGTTGGGACCCCAGCCAGAGCTGGGTATTAGTGGGCAGGGTGTGTGTTGGGGGAGGCAGGAATAAATGAACTTTGAAAGCTGCAGGCTCAATACTAGAGAAATGGAAAAGTTACAAAAATACTGCAGATCTTGGAAAATGATGCAGGCACTTGGGAAGGAGGAGGACAGAGCTGGCTGGGAGGGAAGCCCCACAGGAGGGCAAAGAACAGTTCTGGGGCTGAACTCATTGCATCCACCCCATTCTGAGCATAGGCACTGCGGCTTCCAGCACTGCTGCTCGTCAGAGAGGCCCAGGCTGAAGAAGACAATCATGTAGGGGGCTCAGTGCCTCCCAGGGAAGCTTTAGAGGAAGAGAACGTGAAGGAAGATTCAGCCAGCAATAAGGCATTGGAAATTAAAGGCAGCTTTGTGCGAGAGCTCAGCAAGGGACCATGCTGCTCCCTGCACCCCATTGCACAGGAGAGGGAAAGCTGCCTGCCTCTCCCCGTCCTGCATGGAGAAGAGAGAATAAAGGAGCACGAGAGGGAACAAAGGCACACAGAAAAATCCCCATGAGTAGAGAGCTCTCCCGCCCCACATCTGGGGCTGGCGGATAAGCCCTAAGCCTGTGCAGCCCTCGCTCCCACCCTAGCTGGGTCCCTCCAGGTGCTCTGGCCATGGCCCGGGTGCATATAGGAGGGTGGGATAGGCAGCAAAGCAGAGTTGCTGGTGTGGCACTGGCTTGTAGCAGCGGCTGGGTTAGTCCCGGCACTCTGGGTGTGGGCAGAGCTCTGGTCTAGTCCAGTCAGCCCAGCTTGAGGCGGGTCATCTTAAATAGGAGCGGGTGGGCAGGCAGCAGTCTGCAGTGAGCAGTGGGAGGGCATGAGGCTCAGTTCTGCTCATCCCGCAGCTCCGACGGCAGGAACTTGTACTGCTGCTGCCGGATCATGGCAAGCTTCTTCCGCGCCTCCTCCAGCTCCCGCTCCTTGCGCAGCATCTCTTCCTGGGCAGCAATGATCTGCCGGGAGAGAGCCCTGGGGTCACAGCTGCCTCTGACAGGGATGGTAAGAGCCTCTGCCACAGTAATGCTGACCCCAGAGCCCGGCTCTCTGGCTGCTGTTTCGCTTCTCGTCACAGCCACAGCCTCCCTGGGCTGGTGTGGCCCTGGGCGTGAAAGCTGCTGTGTCTGCAGTGGGACCGCAGTCCTCCAGAGACAAAAGAGAACAGCACAACTCTTGGGTCTTAGGCCCATGTACCCTGTCAAGGGTCTCAGCTGTGAGTCTGTGGACAGGAGGCAGCACTGGGACATGTGGCACCCTGTAACAGGCAGGTCTTACACCTCACCTAATGCTCTGTGCTTCATACGTGCCATGGACACTGGGATGGTGTGGGCACTGCACCAATAAGCCATGGCGTTACACCCCTGGGAGCATGCACCATCACCAGCTGTGCTCACTTCTACACATGGCACATTCTGGATAAAGCCACAGTGTTTAATTAGCCCTGGCTGGGATGGGTGCACCCACATCATGTTTAAGAGGCTCTGGAGACCTGCCATGTGCTAGTGGGTGGTATAATATACTGTTGAGACCTAGGGTTGTGGTGGTAGCCAGAGCCACCCCTACCCCAAGAGAGCGGACCCGTTCCTCACCTGTGCAATTCCCCCGACCATCTTCTCCTTCACCACCACTGCTTCATCATGGTCCTGGAAGGCAGCTGCCTTCTGTGCTGCCTTAACTAGATTGTCTGACGCTCTCTTTACTGCATTTCCAGCGGCCTACAGCAGGGAAGGGTGGAACAGCAGTCTAAGTCACAGCCCCAGGGTACAGTTGCTGCCTGGACGGTGAAAGAAGCCCTGCCCCAAGCCGGGCTGGCAGGTAGGACAGGAAACCAGGCATGCTGGGAGCTAAAGGCAGGGATTCCTTTACATGGCTTGCTGCCTTATGACCCACTCATGACCATTTCAGGCACTGCTGTGCCTAGCTTGGCTCTGGCTCCTCAGGGGCTGCCCTGAGGACTCTCCACAGCCTTCGGCCACAAAGGACAAGCGCTGCAACCCCATGTTAACCCTCCAACACATGGGGCATTAACCTCTCGTGTATCATGACCTCTGAGGATTAAGTGTAGCACAAAACACCTCCCCCCCCAAATTAACCTCTCAAATGCCAGTGATGCAGTGCATGCATTTCAGGCACTCCTGTGCCAGTTCATCATCCCTGAATGGTGCTGGGCTCAGCAGGCCTGCATCACTCATGTGCCTGGCACACAGCTAGCAATGAAGTCCAAGTAGCCTGGAGCCTATGCATGAGCTCCCTACTGATAGCACAAAGAGAGGGAGCATGAGACCTGGGGAACACCCACATACCCTCAACCCACTCCAACCCACCCCTTGAGCAGCTGGTAAAGGCAGTTATGGCTAGCGGGGCAGCCTGGGACTCACCTGGAGCCGTTTCATGGCCTCCGAGTCATGGTCAGCCTTCACCTTGCAGGCCACCAGGAGCTGTGCCGTAGAGGCAGCCACCTGCTTGGCAGATGAGATGAGCTTCTCCTCACTGGCATGGCCCTGCACTGCTGCATTGGCGGCTTCGCACAGGTTGTTGGTGGCAGCAGCCACCATGCGTGCCTACATTGAGAAAAGCTGTCAGGGGAGTATGCAAGCCTCCCCTGGGAATGATATGGTCTGACCAGTCCCAAGGAAGTTGTGGTGCATGGGATGGCAAGAAACTGCTTCTATGCTGTATCTCAGCTGATGGGAGAAGGAGCAAGAAGCATGGCTACTGCTTAAACCGAGGAGAAGTGCAAGGGGAAAGCATCCTCATCTTTGCAGCAGGAGTCAAGAGGAGGGCCCCTCCCCTTCCCTAAGCACACCTGTGATACTCACGGCTGAAATGAGTCCCTGGGACCACTGTCCATCATCCACTGCATTGGCAGGAATGGCACCCACCTGCAAGGAAAGAGAGGAGGCTCACCACTCCATGCATCCCTTGCCATGAGACATGAAGGCTATGAGCAGCCCTAAGGAGAAGGGAAAACCTGTCACAGCCCTGTATTTTATTTCTTTTCCTCTTCCAGCCATACCTTTCCTTGGGCCACTAATTCTCGCTGGGCTGCTGAGGCTGCCTTCACCAGGGCACTTGTGGCTGCAGCAATGGATTTAGCAGCTTCCAGGATCTGTTCCTCAAAGTTCAGGCTCTCATCTGCTTGCTGTCGGCAAAAGCAGGGAGTGAGTACCAGACAAGGGATGCTGAGACAGATGCAGCAGCGAAGGATGGTTGCTGCAGGGTCTTGAAGGGCATATATAAACATGGATTAAGGGCTGTGGGGTACAGGAGGCTGGAAGCTGACCAAAAACGGTCCAGCTGGGGATGTGGGAGGCATCAGGAGTGCAGGAAGAGGAATCAGCTGTTGGACAGGGCTTCACAACTGGTGGAAGCACACATAGGAGAGCCCCAGTCCACCTCAAGCTGAGCATAGGGGTCAGCCAAGGCTCAGCACCACTACCTTGGGCTTGGCTCTTGGTTTGAGCTGCTCCAGCTTCTTGGCTGCAGCTTCAATGGCAGCGGCTGCCCCCAACAGTTCATTCTCAGCAATGACAGTGGGGTCTTCTGGATCAACCCACTCTGTCCCTAGAAAAAATGGGAGGTGAGGTGGGTTAAACTTGTGTGTGGACCCATTTCTGACTCGTTCTACTTCCTTAATCAACTGCTAAGCCCTCCACCTGAGCCCTCTGTTCTACTCCTCTGAGCAGGATCTCTCCTTACCTTTCATGGCCTCGGCTGCCTGGATGAGCTCAGTGACAGAGCTGGCCACACGCTTGGAGTAGCCTGCCAGCTGCTGCTTCAGCTCATGAGTTGGCTTCTGCAGGATCTGTGGGGAAGGAGCAAACGTAAGCACTGGGAAAGGGAATCTCATAGGTCTGTTGGGGGTGCACTCGCCAGGGACGGAGGGTGGGATCCCCTAACTCCTCCCCACATGTGCACACATCAGGCATCTGTGATGCTTGTCTGAGTGACTCTGGCTAGTCTCCTCCTGTCCAAGGGTGGGATGAGCTTCCCTTCAGTTCTTCTGTATTCGCAGCTTCTGGACCATCTTGCAGACACAAGACCCTCAGTGCAAGCATTCCTGCAGTCAGAAGCTACCCCCTCCATGATTTCTTCCCCTCTCAAAGCATTTCAAGCTCCAGAAGCATTTGCCCCTCACTGTCTCCATTTTGGAGATCTGCCTGCAAACATAAGCTGGGGAAAGAGGGAGACCCTGGAGTCACAACCCAGCCCACTGGGACAAGGTGGTAGGCAGAGACATGAGGGTCCTTCATTGGGGTAGGAGGGACACATGCACACACCACAGCACACATGTGCACACAACACAGCGTCTGTACACACAAGCAATGTTCATCGCTGGCCTGACTTCTACTGTGCAGGTGGCAGCTGCCCATCAACTGGAGAAAACGCGAGTACACACGCACAGGCACAGACCCTGAGATCCCTGCAGACACACGTTAAGTGCCACCCCAGCAGTGGGTTGGGCATGCAAACACACTGTGAGCAATGCTCATGCTGAGGTTAGAGACCAGCAGGCACCCCAATGTTGCCTTACTCACCGGCTGACAAGAAGGAACGAAAAAAGAGGGGGGGGCGGGAAAGGAGGCAGGGAAGCGGGGGAAAGAAGGCAGGGAAGGGGGGGAAAGGAGGCAGGGAAGGGCGGGAAAGGAGGCAGGGAAGGGGGGGAAGGAAGCAGGGAAGGGGGGGAAGGGGGAAAGCAGGGAGAGAGAAGACAGCAGTGAATGTCCCAGCTGGGACACATGGACTCTGGGGATGGAGGGCATAGGGAGGGCAGGAGTGTGTGCTCTCCAGTGAGGAGTGAAAGGCAGCCAAGAGGTGGTGTGGGAACAAAAGATCAGAGGTCCCAGGTGGGCAGCTGTGCTGCCATTAACTCACTTCAGCCTTTCAGTGCTGGGGGAGCTGTGGCACCTGGATGAGGCTCCCACAGCCAGAGAAACACCTACACCCAGAGCAGCAACAGAGCAGCTCTCCTCCTTGCCCTCCTTTACACCTTATTGCTCCCCACCCTGAACTGGTTCTCTCTTGTTTTCAGCCACTGGATCCCTGCTTTTGGAGGGAGAGACCTATCTTTAACAAATACCAAGTCCCCATGGAGGATCAAATTCCTCCCCTTCCCCAGTGAAATATGCAGGCTTTCCCACTCCTGCTGGGAGCCATGTTTTTTACCTTGAATCAAACAATCCTCTTTCTCAAACTCTAACCACACTTGTTCACACTCTGTGCACAGCACTGGTTCCCACAGGGACTGACGAACAGCAACGGATTTGCTACTGCTGGGAAGCAGGGCAGCACTGCACTCAGCATCTCCCCTCCCATCCCCCCTACACCCTTCCTGCTCACAACTTTCCAGGAACCTGCTGCCCCTTCTGACAAACCAGATAATGTGCTTTGTTCCTGCCTTTGCAGACCACAGTGCTATGGAGGCTGGGGGTGGTCATGGCTTTATCCTGGGCTTGTGTGGAACCATCCCAGCAAAGACACCACAGCTGCACATGGCTTGGAGTCCCCAAACTGATAGCTAGTTTGCCCTCTTAAGTGCATTCAGACTATATGACACATTATTAAGTGTGTTATCTGCTGGGATAATGTGTTTAAAACTGCTAAAAGGTCTCTGTCTGGAGTCAAAGGCACCTTGGAGGCTATTAGCTTACTACGGTGCACCTTCAGTGAACTTTCCATGGATGTATGATATTCAAAAGACACTGCACAGCAGCTGCACAGTTACACCCAAGCAACTACGGAACAGTGCTCCTGCAAGTAGGCTGACCTTGGGCACCGACATTAAGCCATCATCTCCTAACAAGAGGTTGACCAGAGAATTTCTCAACACTCCAGCCTTGTTTGCCATGACTTACAAGTGGCTGAAGCATCTTCCAGACAGACATTTGATCCAGGTGAGGGCATGGAAAACTCACTGCTCCCCTTGGACTTGTACTCCAGTGGCTGCTTCCTTCAGATAAAATCACCCTTTGACTTTTCCTCCACCCAGCTTCCACTTCTAGCCACCAATTACTGCCCACTACCTCCTAGTGCTGCCAGCACTGGTCACTCTCTGTCTAAATGGGCTTTCCCTACAGCAAACCACAGTCTGAGCTCCTCTGCCTTCTATCTGTTGCACCTGAGTGGCTGACTCTCACCAAGCCCTTCTAATCAGCTTAGTGAAACCTTGCTGAGGTTTCACCCAAGCTGATTATATCAAGAGCTCTGTTGCAAAACTGACTCTCAATCTTTATTCTGACCCTGGTTCAAGGGTTCTTGCAGTTTGACAAGCTAGGCCTGCACATCCCTCCAGAGCCCTTGACTTGCCTCCATGATCTTACCAAGAATGTAAACAGCTGGAAGGACCTCTCTAGATCCTTTCTACTGCTCTGTGGACTTCATTTGCTTCTTGTAAACTACATTAATCTTGTAGGACTGCTAATTAAAGCAGGCAGCCAAAGTACATGGGACTCACAGAGGAAGATCACATCAAAATAGTGCTGTTGGTGCTTGCAATCATCACCTCTCCTATGTCAGGCAATACCTGTCTCTCACTCTGCTGTGAGCTTAACAAGCCCTGTTTTCACACTGCCCAAAGTCTTACTCCCACTGGGTTTACTGGAAGCTGCTTCAGAATCTTGCTTCCATGTTGTAGAATTTCCAGCCTCTATCTGTTTATTGCCAGTTAATCTCTGTGTGTTGTTAGCCAAATACCTTTCTTCAGAGCCCGTTCATCTCTCTTGACATCTGCTTCCAACAGCAGGGGATTGGCCATGTGCTTTGCCAGCACAGGCAGAGAAGGGGGCTGTGAAAAGGCCTCAGAGGAAGGGGGTGCAGAGCCCAGAGGACCTTGGGGATTTAGAGAACACCCTGGCATCCACAGGCAGCCTCGACCCATCCCGGGGAGCAGGGTGGCGACACTCACCACCAGCACATGCTCCAGCAGCTCCAGGTAGCCATCGGCACACTCCTTGCCAAAGCACAGTGCACGCTGTCGCACACCCGCGCCCACCTCTGGGTGGTAGGCAGCTTCCTGAAACCCAGAGACAAGGAAATCTGATTCACATCCAGCTCCATCCCTGTTGGCATCCACAGCCACTCACAAACTGTGCTAGACCCTCATCCTTTGCCTGCCCCACCTTGCAGGCACGCAGCATATCCGCGATAGCACGGCGGCTCAGGTTGGCTGTGGCAATGACATCTTCCTGACGACACGAGTTGCCAGCGGCCACCGCTTTGGCTGTTGCCATTGTGATGCCTTTTGTCATACGGATGAAGTCCTCTGGAGTGGACACCTTGGCAGGTGGCACAGGGGAGGAGAAGACCTATGAGGCAAGAGATGGAGGTGAGGCAAGGGGCAGCCTGTGGGTGGGATGGCAGCTACATCACCGTGGCTGTACTCACTGCCAGCTCTTGGCGTATGTGCTCTATTGTGGCCTCTAGGGCCCGTGTCCCCTTCGTGGCCTCATCTTCAACAGCCTTCACTGTCTTCAGCAAGGAAGTGACATTTGTCACCATCACCTGTGGAAGGGAGAAGAGAGCCAGGTGAAGCCTCATACAAACTCTAGGCTGCTGCTGGCATCTGTCCTTCCCTCACACTTTGGTTTGAAATGGCCCTCTCCCCATACTCCACCTATACCACCTCATCTTGTTCTCCCGTAAATGCTTCATCTGCACATTGTGCCCCATCTTTTATGTGCCACTTTCTCTCCTACCTTGTCCTGACTGTTCCCCAGGTGTCCTTGTGCCCTGAGACAGGCAGAGAAGCCCCTCTGCTCTTTTCTTCAGCCCCCTCTGCCCCACCCCCTCCTTCCCATCATGCCTAAGCTCAGACCTTGGCAGAATTCTTCAGCTGGTAGACAGCAGGGTCATCCCCAGCTTTGCCAGCAGCTGCTTTCGTGGCACCGATAAGGTCTCCAAGTGCCTTGGCCACATCCTTCACAGCATTGATCAGGACCACCTGCAGAAAGCAAGGCCAGGACAACAGCTTGGCTACTGTCCTGCTCAGGCTGGGGCTGGTGTGTCACAGGACTAGGAAATTTGGGCATCCTAGGACACACCGTATACACATATATAGTGCAGCCAGAACAAGCCAAAGCCCTGCCAGCCCCCTCCATAACGCATTAAGTCCAGACTAGAGTACCATACAACATCTTCAACTCTCAGTCCCTTCAAGCAAGCAGCCTCTGTTCACCCCACACTTGCTAACTCACCTGTGTCTCCGGATCTTCAGATCCAAGGCTGGCAGCACCCAGTTTCACCACCTCTGCCAGGCGGGTGATGGTGGACACTGAGGACTGGGCAGCCTGGGCTAGCTTCTCCTGACTGGCTGTAGCATTCTGTACCAGCACCTTGGTGTCCTCCACGAGTGCCTTGGCTGTCTTCAAGATGCCCTCCCTGGGGAGAAGAAGGGAGTCAGAGAAAACACAGCCCTCTGTACACACATGGTCTTTGGGGTGTAGAGAGACTGCACACCCTGCCTTCTCCATGTACAAGCTAGAAGAGAAACAGAGTCAGTATGACCTTAACTTGCAGCTCTCCTTGCAGCTCAGAAAGATGGAAGACCAAGGGACACACTCTGACTTCGTGTCTCTAGCTGAGCATAGGTTAGATGAGATGCCCCCATACCTGTGGTCAGCAAAGGTCTCCAAGTTCTCCCGGTTGAGGGTTCCTGCTGTGGCAAACATGATGGTGGTGTCGAGGTCAGCAATGATGCCAGAGACGGCACTTGCTGCTGTGATGCAGGCTTGTGTCCCACGGTTCCCAGCCTGCAGGGCTGCCAGCACATGAGACACCTGTAGGGTACACGTAGGGTGACTGTGGAGCACAGTAGTTCAAGCAACTCCACTGCACATGTCCACTAACACCTCCCAGGACAGAGCAGCTTCACTTAAAGGAGAGTAATTGGGAATCATGTGGTCTGGACACCCCTTCTTAGCTTCTGTTTATTTATTTTTACCCTGTACCTATCATGTTTAGGGGTCCAGGAGATACTGGATTCTGCTAGTTTCCAAATGAATAAGGTCTGCATATTAGGCATCAAAACATCACAGCTCATTCCTTCTTTAGCTGTTAAAACTCCAATTTTGTACTTGGGCAAGAGCTCACAGAAGAACAGGTTTCCTGATGGAAAACAGCCGAAAGACCTGCAGGAGGTCCTGAGCATGCAGACACATGCCAGGCACTGTGAACAATGGTTTTGCGTTTGTACTGTTGCTTAGAAGCCTTGCTGATCTATTGCTCCCTTACCAACTAGAGCCATTTTTTCACCTGTTATTCAGAAGTGTATTCTTCAGACTGACTGATGGACAGGACACTTTCCACCACATCAGCAAAAGATGAAGGGGAGATAAATCACCCAGCATGAGCTTGGCTGGAGATGCAGCAAATGCTATGCCCACCACTGCAAGAGCTGATTTGAAGAGCTCTGGGGTGCTACCAGTGTGTAAATCAACCTCTTGGGAGGCAGCATCTGCACATCACACCCACCACAGCAACAGCTGCCAATACTGTGACTGGAGAGGGGAATCCATCCTTCAACCCACCAAGTGGAAAGGATGAGCACGGCTGAAAGTCCAGTGATATCAGGAGAGAACCTAGCATTGTCGCTTCAATGGTACATGGCTCAATCCAGCATCCCTCCAATCCTGCCATGCCATTGCCCCTCTCTCTGGACCACTCACCTTCTCAGAAACTTTGCGTGCACTTTCTATTAGCTCCTTCTTGGTGTAGGCATCACTGGGGCTGCACTGCAGTGCTCCAGCCTTGGTGACCAAAGCAGCACAGCCGTGACCTAGCTCCTGCACCCGGCGCTTGATGTGAGAGCCAATCTGGAGAAGATGTGCAAGTTAGAGCGCCAGCAAGTAACTAAGCCCTGCATCCGTGATACCCACTGGGAAATGCTAGCCACCCTCTCAATCCTGCTGCTTAGGAAGGGGAAAAAGGAAACGCAGCTTTCCTCCACATTTCCACAATGTGTTGCAGGGGAGGTGTGAAAGCTGCCTGCCTGCAGATCCAACATGAAGTTTGAGTGCCCCTGCCCTTTGCTCTCACACTCCAGCAATCCCTGCTCTGTCCCACAGCACACTCCACCACTTCCCCCGCAATTGCACCTCCTCATTCTCAGCAGTGAGTGCAGCTGGCTTGGCCTCTTGTGCCAGTTGCCCGTAGTCATTGGTAAGCTGGTTGGCCAGTATGCCCAGCTCATCTGGGTTGGTGGTAGATTTGGTGACCTGCCGGTAGAAGAAAAGCAGGAGTTGGAGGGACCCTGGGCTGACATGAGCAAGCAAGGAGGGCAGTCACCCTGCCTGAGTGGCATGCAGCACCTTCTGCAGTGACACTTGCTTACACCCACCATTTCCTGCACAGTCACTGCAATGGCCTTGGCTGTCTTCACCATCGTGGTCTGGTAGTCCACAAATGTCCCCTCTGGCTCACCCATCGGCCCCTCGTCCAGCTGCAAGAGACCATCAGGAAACTCTGGCTCCCGCTCCAGCCCAAGGACCTTATAGGGTTTGACTCCAAATTTTCCTCTCACCCATCCTCAGCCCTGGCTATGTCCATTCCACTCCTCTCACCTGGTTGATGGCCTGAGTGATGGAGTCCACCATGCCCCCCACAACACCTGCAGCGCTGGCTGCCTCGTTCAGGGTGGTGGTCAGGTCCTCCACTGCTTCCTTCATCATCTGCACGGCCTCCTCCAGAGCCTCCTGGGTGTGGGCAGCTTGCTGCACAGAAGAGCAAGAGTGAGGGAAGGTGAGCAGCAGCTCCTGTCCTGACAGATGTTGCACACTTACCCTGGGTTTCCGCATCTGGCACATACATATGCATCATGCAGCACCCACGCAAAAATGGGAACACACCACTGACGTGCCCCTCTTGCTCACCTTGGGGTTCCCACCAGCCTCCTTGGCTGTGTATAGCATCTGCAAAGCAGACTCAGCCAGTGTTTTGGTCTGGTCCAGGAGGTTCATCTGCTGCTGGTGGTTGGGCGTTTTGGAGGCTGAGCCAATAGCCGCCATAATGAGCGGCTCAAAGTACTGAGCCATCTGGGACACCTAAGGAAAAGGAGCATCAGCACGAGCAGTCTCCAGAGCTGGCTGCCTTGTCTCTCTCCTCCCACCATGAGCTCCACCACATGCACCAAGTGCCCCTTCAGCAGCTCCCCATCCCTGCATTACCTTGTGCCCCAGCTGCGAGGCCTCAGCCCGTGCTGCACTGGCCACAGGCTCGATCAGGTTGCTGATCTCCTGGACAGCCGTTATCATTTGGTTGTGCAAAGCCTGTTGCAAAGACAGAGCATCATATGAGGCTGCAGTAGACCTGGGGTCACCGTGTGGTGCTGGAGCCAGGGTGAAGGACACCCACACCCATTAAGCCTATAGTTGCACATCCCTGACTTACCTCCTGGGAGATATCTTCTCGGGGAGCCAGCTGCTGGCTGATGGCAGCAAGGGAGGCCTGGTCCACCTCCCGCATACATCTGTTCAGAACCTCAATGGCCTCATCACACTCCCGCTGGCCTGGAGCTTTGTCCCTGTGTGACAGATGGATGAGCTCTGTGCTGCCAGGTGCTATGCCATCCCTTCACCCTCAGTCTTGGCTGGTTGTCAATGAGGGACGAGACCCCTCTCTGGGGCTTTGGGGCAACCCAGCATCATAAAAGTCTGATGAAGCCAGTGCACATTCCCCTCAATCCATGCCAGGGCTAGAGAAGCAGGTCCTGTGCAGGATAGGAGGGATGGCATCCTCTGTCCCATCCTCCACCTCCCCCCACTGGCAGCGATCAAGGAGAGCCAAAACATCCCCAGGGATGGTCATTCAGAGCAAGAGTACCTCTCCCAGGAGGGACAGGGCCATGGCCAAGTAGGCAGGACTCTTCTCACCTCATGTTGGTAATCAGTTTCTTGATGGAGTCTGAGACAGTGCGAGAGTGGCCAGCCAGCACCGACCATTGTGGAGGGTCCTTGGGGTTGACAGCCAGAGAGCGGGCAGTCTGGATAAGGCCAGCAGAGCTCTCCAGCATGGTCTTGGCTGAAGAGACAATAGGTTCCATTGCTCTGCGCCCCTACAAGAAAAGACAATGATACAGTGACATGTCCAAAGGACTGTGCATGGAAAGTTACCCCTGCTCCCACAGCACTCACCTTGGATCAGCCCCTCAAAGCCCAAGGCCTACTGCCTCCTCCCCAACACACTCCCTTCAAGGCACCAGCCCCACACAGAGACACCAGCCCAAGCTTAGGAGAGGCACAGTTCCTCCCCACCCCACAACAGCCCATCAGAGTAAGGCCACATCCCTTCTGCTCCTGCAACATCCCACCTCTGGGCTGATCTGGGCAGGAACAGTGGCAAACTCTGGGTTGGAGGCAAAGGCCGTCAGGTTATCCACGGCTTCTATGAGAGGAGCAGTGGCAGCACGGCACCGCTCCCGGTTCTCCTCATTGAACTCGCCATCCAGGGCCTGGAGTGGAGAGACCAAAGCAGTTATCCAATCCCACTCATGCTCCAAATCCCATCCCCAATATGGTGCCCCAGCAGGAACACTGCACCTTGATTGTCTTCACCAGATTGGCTGTGCTGTTGGCCACCTCCTTGGCTGACTGGACAAATTGGCGCTTGGCAACAGGGTTGGCAGTGCGGGAGGAGGCCAGGCGGCACGTATTGCACAGGGCCGAGGTGTGCTTTGCTACAATGGTGGCTGCTGAGAGTACCTGTGGGGAAGAGCATGGTGGGGCAGGATGTACCATGATTCCCCATCCCTGCAGCTCTCCCTTTCCACCAGCCCCACATGAGACACTAGCAAGCACAGGGATCCTCCTGGGACCCAAGGATTGCCAAGGTGCTGAACGCCCATACAGCCCCCCATCTGGGTTGTCCCCGTTGCATCAAAGCTGCCATCTGGTTCCCAGTACAGCTGATGGGGCCTGATGAGACACCAGTGAAAATCTCGGCCAACTCTTGACACAGCTCTTCCAACTAGCCTCATACTATCATTTGTGCAAGAAAATGCCCGTCCCACCTTATACTCACCTGGGACTGGGTGCAGGCAGGGTCTACCAGGTTCTGGCAGGCCATCTGGATGGCTTGGTTAGCTCTGGCAAACTGAGTGGGGTCTACCAAGCCCTGCTGTCCAGCCTGGCTGTTGGGGTCTGAGACCCCCACGAGGTAGGCAGCCTAAGAGCATGAGAAAGGTGGTGAGAGAGAACCTGCACACTGAGCAGAGGTTCAGAGCAGGCATGGGCCGCAGAGGGGGCTGGCAGCACCATCCTGTAGGGCCAGGCTTGGAAGGGCAAGGGAGGGGTGCAGCTGGTAACTATGTGCCAGGGGTAACTCTCAGGGCTGGGACCAAGCATGTCTCACCTGGGCAGCTGCCTCTGTCAGTCCGCAGAGAGCTTTGGAGGCGGCACTGATGGATTCACCAAATTCAGGCAGTTTGCTGTTCTTGGCATTCTGGGATATGCCAGCCATGGACTCGCCCAGCACCTGCAGGACGTCACGCACTGTTATGGAGACCACCTGCTGCTCCTGCAGTGCTTCCAGGCTCAGAGCTCACTATGCTTCTTCAACAGGGGAGAAACTACCTTTCCTTTTGCCCCCACATCCTTTCCAAATCCTTCCTCTGTTCTTCCTCAAACCTGACTCCCAGCTCAGGGCTCACCTTGGAGTTCTCCATGACGCTGTCAAGGCAGTTGAAGTAGGACATGTCATTAACAGTCTGGGTGGGGTTCTCCAACAGCTCCTTCACTGTCTGCAGGGACACTTGTGTCACATTCAAGGGAAGAGTCAGTGCCCTCCCCTCGCACCTCCTCTTTGCTCGCTCCTGCCCCTTGCAGCGTGGTGCAGCTCCCCACTCCCCAACAATTCAGCACCCAGCTGTCTCAACCCCTCTACTGCCTTGTCAAGATGTGGTTTCTCACCTCCAGCTCCCGCAGGGCATTGTCACACTCCTTCTGGCCTGGAGCCTGCTGTGTGCACATGGTGATCAGCTGGTTAATGCTGTCAGTCACAGCCCTGGCAGGGATAAGGCAAAAAAGACCCACAGATCAATGCCAGCTCTGCTACCCACCCCAACTGCTAGAGCAAACAGCTCCCAGGGAGCAGTTCCTCCTACCGTGCTGCTGCTGCCAGCTGGTTCTTAAGGTTGGGGGCTGCAGGGTCAGCAGAGAGTGCCTTGGCAGCCAGCAGAAGCTTGCTGGAAGACATGGAGATGCTCTTCAGGTTCGACACCACCTGCGCCTGGTCTTCTTTATTCTGCAAGGAGCCAAGAAAAGTTACCTGCAGCAGGTTTCCAAAACTCCACACCCACCCTGGGTCTTCTCCAGTGGTTTTTGGGCTGAGCTGATTCCTTTCACTCAAGTCATCCACCAACAATAAGGATATATTAGCAATGCTTACTGAACAAACCCAAGCCACTTTCTCCCTGATGCTGCCATTTTGCAGAACTCCAGACTCATCTCACTTGCTCTATTGGCCACAGCCACCCTAACCTCTACTGCCTGGCCACCCTTCCTGTGGATGTCTCTCACCATATTCGGGATCCCTCCCCCAGGCATTTCACTCACCGGGGACTGGCTGGCCATCTCCACTCCTGCCTGCAAGAACTCATTGAAGTCCTGCCCAAATTTGCCAGAGGACTTGGCCAGGTCCTGAGGGGTACCACGCGACGCCTGCACCAGCTCATTAGCAGACTGATTGAGGCCTGCAGCCGCCCGGTTCAGCTGGCTCTGCGCCTCCTGGAAGCTCTTGGTGCTGGGAGGGAACTGGAGGCAAGCAAGGAGAAGGGTTAGGAGAGGCAAAAGGGAAGCTACAAGACGGAGGATGAACGTCTGGCTCCTACTTGGGGATATACTACAGAGGAACTTGGTGTAGAAAGACCAGTTCACATTCCCCATAAGGCTTCTCCCGTCCCATTCCACCCCTGCTCAGCTCACCACATCTGTAAGAAGCCTCTTGCTGGCCTCTCCCACCATGCGAATGGCAGCATCCACGTCTCGCTGCCCGGGCAGGCAGTTGACACAGCGGCTCAGGGCCTGTGACACTGCCTTGGCCACCTGCAGAGGAGCAACGAATGGTCACCATCTGCTGACCACCCCTTCCCATGGGTTGGTGAGAGGACTAGGGTGCCTGCCCCCCATACCTGGGCCAGGCGCTGCTGGCTCTCTGGGTCACCAGGCTTGGCCACCGCTTTCCGTGCCTCCTCAATGAGGTTGTTGGCTTTATCCATGACATCACTGGCACACTCCAGCATGGCACTCTGTGCCTGAGGGTCAGAGGTGCTGGCTGCCACACCGCGGGCAGCCTGGCTGAGTGAGCGCAGGGCCTGGGCCACCTCTCGGGCAGCAATCCCTGGAGAGACAGAGAGGTTAGTGGCTGCCGGCATGGCCTCCTTCCCTCTCCCACCCTTGGCATGGAAGCTGGTACCTGTGTAGTTCTCATTGCCCTGGGCTACCTCTCCCAGGAGGTGAGCAATGGCAGAACTGACTGCTTTTGTGCTGCTCCCCAGGTCCTGGGCACACTTCTCCATCTGTGGGGAGATAAGAGGGGACACAATGGTGGGTTGCACCTCCAACCTCCAGCCCTTCCCCGTCCCAATACTGATCTCATGTAACCCCGCACCACCCTTCCTCTTGTCCTCACCGTTTCTCCTGGTAGAGGCTTGAGCTTGCCATCACGGGCAGCTGCCTTGGCTTCCTGCAAGTCCCTCTCCAGGCTCTGCACCAGACCCAGCGCAGAGTCTATCTCCAGAGGTCCACATGCCTCCTCAGCCTGTGATGAGGGAGAAGGAAAGGTGAGCAAGGTGATCCCTGATGTAGCAGAGACCATGACCAGCCACAGGCCTGTCCCTGCTGTCCTGCCCCGGCTCTGCATAGCTGGGGTCCTGCTATGGGACACAGCCTCTCACCTTCTGGGCAGCTGTGCGGAGCTCAGCCAGAGCTGCAGCCAAGTTCTTGGCACACTGGCTGAGTTGCATTGCAGAGGCTTGGTCTGTGATGGTGGGGACAGTGGCCTTGGCTGCAGCTACCATCTTCCCACCAGGCTGCCAAGCCAGAAGAAAAAAGTCATAAGGAGACAAACTCACAGCACCTCTCTGCTGCCCAGATGCACCGGGTTTCCCAGTATCTTAGGAGGATCAAGCAGAGCAGGAAAGCTGTAATGCCAGAGATGGTTTGGGAGGCTCCGGGCAGTGCGCGTACCTGTAGGAAGTTCTGGCTGGCAGCAATGAGAGCCAGCTGGGCACTGGGGCTGTCTGGCTGGGACTGGCTTCCTCGTACACCCTGCACCAGCATTGGGATCTGCTCTGCCACCACCTGCCAGAGGGGAAAAAACACTGGAGAAGCTCAGCTCGGGGAAGACAGATCCAGTCCAAGACCAGTAACCAAAAGACTGGCTTCCAGGGGAGCTGCGAGGACCCCAAGGTCCACTGCAGCCAAGCACGGAACCCTGGCACAGCTGATGAGAGAAGGGGTGTGGACAGGCAGCACAGGAGATGCCAGTATCAGGCCTGGGCCCTTACCTTGCAGCTCTGCACCAGCTGCTGTTGCGCAGCAGGGTTCTTGTTGGAGGAGGCAGCATGCTGTGCAGCGGCGATGGTCTGGGTGGCAGAGGCAGCAGCTTGTTTGGCTGCATGCTGATGGGAGGAGGCATGGGTTAGCACCAGCAGCAAGGCAGCGGGCCCCTAGCTCCCCACCCTTTCACCAGGGCCCCACTCCCTCTAAACTTCTCCTCCCATGCTTTCGCCTGTGACACTGGAGCATCCCCAACACCCTTGATGCTCAGTTTCCCAAAGCAACATGATGGACAGAAGTGAAGGGAAGGGAGCAGTGGGGAGATCTCTGCAGGATGCAGCACTGACACTTGTACATGAAAATAACTACCCCTCTGGAAACTATAAGGACGTGGGAATTCCCAGCCAGGTCTTGTTGGCCGACCATCAGATCTGCTTACACTCTGCAGTCCCCTTTGCCTGGCATCTCACCTCCAGTTTGTGCACAAGCTTCTTCTTGATGGCGTTCTGGGCTGCAGCGTTGGTAGCCATGCGGAGTCCCTCTGCTGCCTCACGCAGCCGCTGCTGCTGCTCCTCACTGTCTGGGTGGGCTGCAGCTCCCTGGAGAAAGAGGAAACCCATCACACCTTGCAAGGGCTAACAGGTCTCCTGTAGTCCTGAAGCAGCTGTTGTGCTTTGGCCTGGTGCTGTGGAGCACCCCAAGGCAGCCTGGCTACCTGTGGTGCTAGGGAGATGCCCGAAGACCCTCTGCAAGAGCTGAGCAGAAGAGCTAACAGCTCCTCTGCTGCCACCCACAGCTCCAGGAGCCTCATTCCATTCCACAGTCAGCAGAGGACTGCTCCCCAACACAAGGGCTGCTTGCCCTCTCTGTAGCACTGAGCTGATGGCATTGGATGGGGCTGGGTGCCAAAACCAGAGTCCATCCTCCCCCGCACCACTGACCTTTGCAGCCTCCACCATCTTGGCAGTGGCATCGGCCAGGATCTTGGCTGCACTCAGGAGCTTGCGCGAGTTCTCCAGGTCTGTCTCTCCCTCTGCATCAGCTTTGATGGCATTAACGAGGTCGGAGGTGGCCTGAGCCAGAATACGAGCCTGCCGCACCATTTCCCCTGGGACAGAAAGGAAGGATGGCCCGTTAGCAAATCCCATGGGCTCCCCAATACCACCCCATCCACCATATTCTATCCCAGATGCTATAAGCTGCTCTCACCTGCATCACCCATGGAGCTGAATATGTTCTCGGTGACGTTGAGGATTGTGTCAGTGGCCTGGTCATAGCGCCCAATGGGCTGTCCACCCAAGGCGTGCTGCTTGATGTGCTGCAGTAGGTCATTTAGGGCCTGGGTGACAGCTGTGGCTGCCACCCCAACCTGCTTCAAGAGCTGGTCATCACTGGTGGCTGCCTTGGAGGCCTCCACACAGCCCTCTGCCGACTTGGCCACCAACTTGCCAGCCTCGATCAGCTGCTCTTGGCAGACTGGGGAGCTGATTGTGGGAGCCACTACCTGGAGGGAAGGAGAAAAGCTGGGCAGTGAGCATGCTGGGCTCCTTGTGAGGGCTATTCAGGGACAGCTGTCCCCAGTTTCTGCTCCTCCAAAGATATTTAGTGCTTGGACACAGTGGCAAAGGCCCCAGCCCAAAGCAGCCCATGATTCTCATGCCAGACCCTTAATTTCCCGCCTGAGGATGTGCAGTCCTAACATACCTATGCCCTCACCATGGAGCTGCCACCAGCCAGGTGATGCTTGCCACCACATCAAGGCAAGGGTTAATCTGGCTGCTTACCTTGGTGCAGGCCACTAGCTGGGAGGTTGACAGGGCACACTGGGTGGCTGCAGCGATCACCTGTGTCTGCAACACTGAGTCCTCGGTTTTCTGAGCCACGTTCTTGGCTTTGAGCACCAGTGCAGCGGCAGCGCTGGCCACCGCCTTTGCCAGCTGCATGAGCATGTCCTGTGGGGGATGGGAAACGGTCAGCATAGGAGCTACAGCAGAGGGAGCACAGGCAGCTGCCCACAGAACTCTCACAAAATACTCAGTGGGGAAACATGAGCTCTTGGGGACCTTTCATCCACTCTGTCCCAGCACCAGGAGCAATGAACACTGATACTGGTTGGCAACACCTTGACTCCATCTGTACTGTGTACTACAGCCAGCGGTGAGGCTGTAACTTGGCCTTAAGCTGCAGCCTGCACCGCGGCACCGTCACAAACACCAACCAAAGCAGCTCAGGCAATGCTCACGATCATCCCAAAACCCATGACCTGCTCACTGCCCAGTCCACAGACAACAACCCAGACGAAGTCCTCGATTGTACCACAGTGATAACTTGCTGCAAGGTACTGCACAGGGTGCAAAAGATGACACAGCCCTCTGGCCAAATAGCAGGCACAGGCTGGCTGTGGCACACCTGCAAAAGGTGTAGCTGCCTGCCCACAGGCTCACCCCAAAAGCTAGAGGGGAACGGGAGATGTTGCCTGCACTGGTCACCTGTACTGCAGGGATGCTGGTTATTTTCTAGCTTGTTTGTGATGAGCTACATCTCTGCTGTCATTCCTGGGACTAAAGGAGAGGTGTGATGTAGCAATGAGCCTTGTCTTCCCCAGGAGGTGGCAGGGAAGGCATGGGGCTTCCCTGCTAGCACGCAACAAGCAGTGACCAGCACACAGCAAACTGCTTTCCTATAGGGCACATAACAGCACGCTGCAGACTTCAGGATTAGCTCCTGTGGCACACTGCTCGTGAAATCCGGCAGCATGAGCGTTACACAGCAAATCCTTAGGGCAAAGACCATGGTACACAGTGCAGCTCTCTCTCTCTGCTGTGCTTGCAGTCTGCTGTATGCGCGCTCACAGCCAGCGGCCCCGCACCACATGACAGCTAAGCCTCCAGCCACCAAACCTGCAGTGTCAAAGCACCCTCTTGCCTCCTGCAAGCCAAGACTACTCCCACTGCAATCCACCACCTTTCCAGGCAGAAGATACTGAAAAGTGCATGCACTGAGCTCCAGAGTCCCCAGACTGCTGCAATGGAGTCCAGGGAGGGAAGTAGATACACTCAGGTCTGGTAACTTGGAAGGCACAGCATCCTGCTGCATGTGTGCCAATGTCTTCCAGGTCCCTTGGGGCTGCCCTGTCCTGGCACTGCTGCCTGGCCTGCATTGGTAATCATCTTTCTGCTCCCCTTGGCTACCTGTCCAGGCTTTTCTGCTTGTGCTGAGGCCGTGTGGCCACCACAAAGAGAAACCCCTTTTTTCGGGAGTCTGTTTTAGTCCATACTATGGCTGGATCCTCCTTCCCAGCTCAGTGTACTACCTCCCTCATGCTGGAAGGAGCAGCCACAGGAAAGCAAGCCAGCTATAAGTCAGATCAGCCAAAATAAATCACCCCACAAGGCTCCAGACGCCTTAAGTCTCTGATGGGGGAAGGCAGGCAGCTCCCACAGGCAGGGAGCAGCAGGCAGGAGCTGAGTCAGCTGCAAGGGAGGACTTCCAGGGCAGTGCTCATCCAGGCGGCAACCCACGTGCATGGACTTTTGAGAGTTAACCACCAGAAAAGCAGATTTTTGACAAAAGCCCTCCTCCAAAGAGTTCAGTTGATAGTCCCTAGAGAAGCACCCCTCACACTGGAGAGATCAGGGACCACCAAGCCATGACTACAGCCCCCTTTTACCGTCTTTGGGTCAGAGGCTGGTAGGATCCAAGCACGCCGGCTTTCTGGGATCTACATGGGAATCCACAAGATAAGAGGCATTATATCACAGCAGCTCTAGGGACTGAGACGGGCTATGGCCTGTCCCCTCCCTCAGCAAATACACTGCTGGGCACTGGCAAAGCTTTGGCCCAGAGTCCTCGTGCCAGGTTCTGTACAAAGGCTGATGGTTTTAGGAAGTGGGCGTCACTGATTGCCACCTAGTGCACTCACCTGGAACAGGGGGTCAGTGTCACTCTCCCCTATCTGCTGTAGCAACTCCCCGCTGGTCTGGCCCACAAGACCAGCAGCCTGCAGGAGATTCTGGCGAGGCTGCAAGGAACAAGGCAAAATACAGGACTACGGTTGTGAACAAGCCCTAAAACCTCACCCAATGGTCCCCTTTGGCTTCCATCCTCTTCGTGGCCCCACAGCCCCCCCTAGCCCCTACCTCAGCACTGGCAGGCTGTGCTGTTTTCAGCAGGTCCGAGACGGCGCTTGCCAGGTTCTTGGCTGCCTGCAGAAGCTGCCGCCCATTCCCTCCCTCGTCCTCCATCAAAGCGGCCAGCAGCTTCACGCCCTTGGACATCTCCGTCAGGTTGGAAGAGATGGTGGTGACGGCACAGCCCACAGCAGTGTAGTCTGTGTCCGCTGGATCCCCTGGACAATAAGACAAGTCAGAATGGGACACAATTCCAAGTGACGCTTCAAATACATCGCCACGCCTGTCACCAATCTGGTTCTGCTTCCTGGGAGTAGGGGGAGAGAGCCTCTGGCTCCTAATCCTAAAGTCAGTGTTTGGGCAGGAGAGCCTATGGAAGGAGAGCTGTACTGCACCATGCCTGTGCGTGGAGCTACAGTAGGGACCAGACAACATACTCCTGGCCCAGAGAATGGGTGATCAGCCAAAGACTAGGAGAAATGACTGAGGTGGGTAGAGGCAAGGATCTAAAGGCAGGGTGAACTGTGGAGGCAATGGACAACAACTGAGGCCAATTCAGCTCTAGCTGGGGCGGGCTGGCATCTCTAGTCTCTGATAGAGGGCAGTAACCACGACTTTCAGGCAGACAAGAGAGACCAAAGCCTTCTCCACAGACAGGGCACCCCTCTTCTCCCAACTCTTCACATACCTGCAGTGAGGTTGACCACTGAGGCTGTGCCAGCAGTGATAGCATCCACTTGTGAGTGGATCTCATGCTTTGACTCATCCATCTTGTTTTTGCGCCAAGCTTTGGATGCCTGAAATGGGGAAAACGGGGTCAGGAGATGATGGTGGAGATGATTAGTAGCTGGTCCCATGTTCAGAGACATGCAGGAAAGAGAAGACACAGAAAAGGACAAACTCTGACCATACAAAACTCCCCAGTCCATCCTGACCAGGCAACACAAACAACTGTCCCTTCCACACCTGCCCTCAGAGTGCAATACAACCCAACTTCTTTGCAGGCAGATCTTCCCAGAGGCTGCTGACACCTCTCCTGGGAGTGCAGCCAGCCACATCCAGGCCAGCCAACAACCTCCAACAAGGTCCTCCCCAACACTGTGCCTTCACCCATCACTCACAGCATCCTGCCCGAGGGGTGGTAAGGTCTCGAAGTCATCCAGTGTGGCCTGGGCTGCATGTACAGCCTGCATGCTGGAGTTGATGGTGCCAGTCAGGGCTTGCTGGGCTGAAGTCTGCAACACAGACACAGACCAAGGTACACCAGAAGCTCAAAATCTTGGCTTAAATATTTGGCTCACGCCCCCCTGCAACATGGCGTAACATGCTGTTGATGACACTGCTCTGGGTAGGCATCTCCACAAAGATGAGTGCATACAGCAAAAAGAGGATCTCCCCTCTGCACCTACCACTGGGAAATGCCCTGCCCCACAGTGTGTACAATTAAGTCTCACAGCTGACAGGCTCTCTGGAAGTGAGGAGCAGATGCAGTGGGACCCCACAAGGCTTTTACAGCAAGTCCTACAGCAGGCTGAGTGGTGCCAAAGAAAACAGCCTCCTCATTGCCTTTTCCAAGCACTTCTCCAGCTGCAGAGGACTTGGGGGGCACCTGAGACAGGTACACCACAGCACTGGTGGGGCTGGCCAAGTACATCAACTCAGGGCAGATCAAACTGAAGGAGATGCTGCAGCTGTCAGCCAAGGGAAAACACCACAGTGAAGCTCAGGTTTGCTGAATCAGCTCAGCCAGGCGACCAAGTATATGACGCCAGCAGCACAGAGCCCCTACACAAGCCAGATGGGCACTTTTCAGAACTTTGAGGGCACAAAGATAGCTTACCAGAGGAGGCATGTGCCCACGGTGCATCTGGCCACTGGTGATCTGCAGTTGAGGCTGCGGCATCGTGCCCACCTGGAAGTTTTCTGGCCCTCCAGCCCCTGTCCGCATGATGGCTGGCAGGGCCACTAAGCCCAGCTCTGCCTTGCCTACATGGTTAAACTGCTGCTGCACAACAGTTGTCCTGAAACAAGGAGAAATACAATGTCAAGGGATGCCCACAGCACCAGCCTTCACAGGAGCGTTGCCACCAAAGGACTGGCAGCTCTTCCTCCAGACATGCTGGGCTGCAGGCTGGCTGGAGCCTGCTCTCCATTCAACTTCTGCTTGGCAGCTAACTTACTCCTAGAGGACTTACTTTTTTGGAGACACAGTGTCTTCCAGCATGGTGGACTCCTCATCCCCCTCCAGTCCAAAGTGGTCTTTGCTCTTTTTCTGCAGAGGGAAAGAGAAAACCTGTCAAACAGCACATACCTCACAGCCTTCCCCTCCTCCTGCAGCCTAGGCACCATACCAAGGCCACAGGTTCAGCCTGTCCCATCTCCAGCTCCCACATCAGCACCTTGTGCCAATGGTTGTCTGGAGGCAGCTGGAAAGGACACTCTGCGCCCCTCTCCAGAGAGCAATTGATTATCCATGTTCTTCTCAACACAGCCTCACCTTTTTTAGAATAATATCGATGTAGCCAGCAATGAGCTGGGCAATCTGCTCCCCCTCTGTTGTTTGCACTGAGTAGTAACCATCCTGGTAATCTCCAAAATCCTGCAATGGCATGGCACAGGGTAGCACCACAGCAGGGCACTGGCGGCCATCCTGAGCCCCTCTGGTATGTGCTAAGCACTCAAGCACTGGCCTCCAATAACAGGAACCAGCAGAGGCACCAGAGGAGGTCAAGGCTGTCCCACCGTGGGACAATACCCAAGAAACAGATCAGCATGAGAGAAGCCCTCTCTGCAGGGGCACCGTCAGGGTATGGCGGGGAGGACCAGGCCTGGTCCCTACCAGGGTGAAGCTCTTGGGCGAGGCTGCCCAACGCTTGATGTTGGTCAGGCTCCACTCCTGAATCACTTCCTTGGTCTTCTCATCCACACGCATCACACACTCTTTGGTGATCCCCAGCAGCCGTGGCACCAGCTTGTTCTTCCCTTTCATCTTTTCCTGTGGGCCGCAAAAGAAGGGTTGTGAGCTGCCCTCAGGAAGCCCCCTTGGCTACCAAATACCCTCAAGTTCACAGTTTCAGGTGGTGATAACCAGGAGATGGGGCTTGAAAAGGACAGGGGAAAAGCAAGCAGTGGGAGAGTAGTGTATGTTGAAAGTCAAGGACAGGTGGGGACACAGGGAAAACTGGAGCAATGTGGGTTGACATGTAGCAACTGGACAGAGACACAAGTGGAAAGATGCTAGAGAAGGGAATTTTGGCTAGAGGAGCAGCTGCTTCACCTTGACCAGGAAGAAGGAGACCCCATAGGTCTTAAGGGAACGGGCAAGTTTCACGTAGCGAACTTTGGCCTCAATCTCGCTCATGTTCCCACAGTTCTTGTGGGCCTGAAACAGCAAAGGCATAACATCATGCTAGCTCCACAGTCTTCTCACTGTGCCACCACTGCCTTGTCACAGCTCTTCCAGGCTCTCTCTGCCCTACCACCATCCCTCGTCCCTGCTACAGCATCCTTTTGACCTCTGGGACCTCAGGAGCAGCCTTGTCTGCCCAACTACAGCTTCTTGCTCCTCTTTCTCACCTGGCAAGCTGCTAGAGGTTGCCTCCAGAGACATGAGCAGCCTAAACCTTCAGTAGGTAGGAAGAAGCCCAGGTCTCAACATTCCCCCACCCCGAACGTACCATGAAGATCTTGCGCTCCCCTTTCTGCTTGATGTACTCTTTGGGTAGGAAATCCTTCAGTCTGCCAAGAGACAGACAAGCCAGCTGTTAGCAGCAGATCCCAAAGGCAGCACTTCTCTTTTGACTACAGACACAACCCACAGCCTCAGAAAAACCTCTGCCAGGGCATTGTCTGGGAGTTTTTTGGAGCAGGAATGATGTGGGAGAGGTCACTGCAGTAATTAAAAGATGTCCCAGGAACTGCCCTGCTGAGTGGGGTGGAAGTGATGAAAATGCAGCCTCTTGTGCAGCATAAGGGGAGGCCATATGATGGGCTGCGTTTCACCCCCTCCATCAGAGCTAGCTGCATGTCCCTGGGGGTGCCAGAGGGAGCAGAACTGTGGCCTGGTACCCCTTGCAGCCATTGTGGACCTCCACGCTTAGGCAGTGTTCTGCAGCAAGAAGAGGGTCTGCTTCAGAGACAATCTGCATCCCCAAGTGCCATGTACCAGTGCAGTGCTGAGGACTGCCAAACTGCTTGAGCCACCTATGGCTTGCCATGACACTTACTCCAGAAAGCCTGTCTTGTGCTTCTGCTCATTGTGTGGCCCAAACTGGATCTGACACTGGTAGCCAGCAAACTCGCAGGCTTTGTCAAAGGAGACAGGGTGGGAACCATTCAGGATGTCATCGCGAGCCTGCATGGGAAAAGACGACACTACCATGGGCCAGGCCCGTAGCCTTGCATCGTTCCCCTCCACACCAAGCAGGACCTGTTTTTCAGACTTAAAAGAAGCACCCCACAAAACGAGGATAATCTAGGACCAGGCTGTCCCACACAGGAACCACCACCAAGCCCAAGAAAGGAAGAGCAACAGGATTTCGGGACGGCTCCCATCAGACACAGGAGGCATGAGATCCCCTGGAGAGGTCTGGAGTACACAGGGGGCAGGGCTGAGATTACCAGCACTGGCTTTTACTCAGGAGATATCTGGGCATTCTGACACGTCTCCCACTGTGGCTCCTGGCCAAAAGCCTAAGCCACCAGCGCTGGCAGGTGACTGGCACAGGGTAGCAGAGCCAAGTGCTCCAGGGAGCTATACCTGCACGTAGAGGAGATTGAGCTGCACAGGATCTCGCGAGTCCACATTCTGGTCAGAGTAGAAGAATTTGCGCCGCAGCAGCAGCGTTTCGTTGTCATCGATGCCTTGCTCACGCAGGGTCCGGCCGTGGTCCAGCCAATTCACTGCAGGCATCACCATGGCATGAGCAGGGAATAGGCACCAAGGCACAGCTGGTGCCTGCCCCAGGGCAGCTCATGTGGAGCAAGAAATGGATGTCTGTCTGATATATCCCAAATCTCACTCCTCTGCCTTGAGGCAGAAGGCACCCCCGGAGTGTGCGCACATGCTCCCTCATCACAGTCCTCTACACTCCCCCATATCAGCTCTTCCCCTTGGAGGAGCCCCTGTTCCCCTTCCCACTGCCCTCAGCATTTGCCGACCCCATCCCCAGCACATGCAGGCACCTACACTCGTCATCTGTGTGCAACTTCTGCTTGAGCTTCTCCATCTTCTTCTCATCTCGCATTAGAGTCTTGTCCTTCTTGAGGGTGCCAGTAACCTCCTCCTTCTTCTCTTCCATAATTTCCCGAACAAGTGAGTACTCATCATAGTTTGTGATGCCTGGAGAGCAGAGGACCAAGCTCAGCGTGACTTTACTGCCAAATACAAAGCATATAGAGCAGTGTTCCCTCTCTAGCATCATGCACTCTATAGACATCCCTGCTGTCAGACCATCTGCTGCAGAGCTGCTGCTGCTCTCCAGTACCCTCTCCAGATGTTGCCATCTCACCCCAGCCCACACCCCTCCCTCTCCTTTGTTGCTGCCCCCTCCTCTCACCAATTCGGGCACAGATTGTCATGAGCATGTCTGTGACAGTTTTGGAGTCATCCACCATCACTGTTTTCACTGTCCCATCCAGCATGCGGATCTTCAGGGGCCGTTGCTTTTTCTTGTACTCCATGGTGTCCTATAGGAACAGCAGAGCACAGCTCCCAGCAGTGGCACTGCTGCAGGGTGCCCTCACCTCATCATCACACCAACTCCTCCCATTTCCCTGGTGTAATTCTTTGGGGGGCATATGGGGTGCCTCAGGGCACAATGCAAGACAGAAGAGCAGGCACCCACAGCACCTCCACACTGGGGTCACATCCAACCATAGAGGCAAGCTGGGTACTGGCTAAAAGGACATGGAATAGATGCTTACCCCATTGCGAAGCATGTAGTAGTCCAGAGCTTTCCCAGCCTCCAGCCAGATCCCTTTCTTTGGGTCTTCATCCGAGAGGAACAGCCCAAAATCATTGGCTGAAAAAAAAGTAAAGTCTCTGCCAGGGTAATTCTAAGGACAGAGCCACCAAAATGGTAACCTGTGCCCAGGGATGTGCATCAGCGCAGCCCAGCACACAAAGCAGAGCAGTACCATGAATGCTGGAGCCTAAACCTAATGAGTGGGCAAGAAGCTGGCAAGCAAGTTTTGAAGTACATGTTTTATTATAGTTAGCTACGGAAAAAAATCATCTGAAGCGTGCCTATGCAATGCTGAGCTTGGAAGCGCCACTCACAATAGAAGGAAGAGCTCACCAGGAAGGATGTCAGGAACTGATCTACAACACGTAGGCAACCCACACTTTTGAGTGGTGGTCTGAAACCCCCAAGAAGGACACAACAGAGTTTGAAAAGATACAGAGAGTGGCAACTTAAATGATGGAGCCCTTGTAGGAGGAACTGAAGGAGTCGGAACTCCTCCATTTGGGGAGGAGTCTCAAGACATCTGAGATAAAGACTTACAAGGTCTCAGTGGTATTGAGTAAGCACTGTTCACCAAATCCTGCTCCCTTGGGGCTGGTGTACCCAGTGAAAGCACTTCAGCTTGAGCCCGGATAGCGCACCCGAGCTTGGACCCACATGGTTAGTCCTGTTTTCCTGCTACAGAAGGCCAGGACCACACCTGGCTTTGCCTTGGTAAAGCTCCTTCTCCACCTTTGCCACAACCCTGCCCGCAGGATGTCTTGGCTGACTATATTTATAATGTGTCATCTTGTTGGCAGGCCTCTCTGGGGAGGGACAAATTCCTGAGCTGTCCCACTCCTGCCTGGCTAACACTGCTGTTAGGATGCTACTAAATAGGAAGTAGAAAAATCATGGAGATTGCCATTTTATTTAAAAACAACAACAACAAAAACAAAACAAAAAAAAACCCCACCCAAAATCAAAACAAAAAAGGAAGCTATTTTCAAAGCAAACTGCAAGAGGGTAACTCTGAAGCTTCGCAAACTGAGCAGCTTCCTCCAGATCCATAGCTTGGGAGGGGAGAGGCACTTCCTGAGACAGTGAGAGCATAACTGGAAATGTACAGTGATGCTCCCTGAGTCTAAATGTTACAAACCAGGGCAGCTCAAAAAGGGACCCCTGAGTGCCACTGGGTAAAGAGAGCAAACAGAAACAAAAGCTGCAAGGAACTGATAAGAAGAGGAAAGATGTGAGCAACTGAAAAGGAACTTGGAAATAAGCAGTTCCCTTTAAGGTTTTCCCCTTCTGTGTTTTTTGGGTTTCTTTTTTTGTTTGTCTTTTTTTTTATAAGCAGGCTGGCTCACGCCCAGGATCATGAAATGCAATGCTCCTTCCAACACTACTACAGTCCCACATCCACACAAACATCCAGTCCCTGTGTGAAACTGAAAGCCATGGTCCACTGGACAGCTGGACAGATGGGCACAGCACAAGAAGGCATTTCCTTTCATCCCTGAGGAATTTGCTGCTCCCAGATGTTGCTGCCCTCCCCCTTCTCTTCCCACGACTCCTGACCTCCTGTTTGCTGCCTCTCCCCCTCGCCACAGCTGCTTTTGGGGGCAGNCCAGAGCTCCAGCCCCCCCCATCAACGATGGGGACAGGCCACATCCGCGTGGGTGTGAGTCACATCACAAGCCTGTGAGCCATAAGCTTAATTTTGAGCCTAGTGGCAGAAGGGAAATATTAGAGCTGAGGCTTAGTAAGGTAATTGAGCACCAGCACATGTCTGGCAGAGCGCTGATGGCAGGGAAGAGACCCAACAGAGGACTATATGCCTCTCAAGAAAGGAAAAAATAAATTATATGGTATATTAATGCTTACTACAACTCCTGCAACTGTTTAAATCCACCTAGTCAGGGCTAGTGGTGATGGACACAAGTAAGAGAGAGAAGAGGAGATATAAAGGGCAGGCGGTTCAAATTGCTCAACAGGTATTTCACTTCCAAATGTGGTTTCCTACCTTCCAAATCCAAAAATTTCTTCGGAGTGTCAAGGATGGTGCCTGAGGAACTCAGCCCCTTGCCTCAACTGGGCAGAAGGACTTGGATCTTGCTCCCCCCATCCTTCCACTGCTGTGGGAAAGCCCAGATGGGCACAGACACCATAGAGGGAAACCCGTGAAATGCCTACAGCTAAGCTGGGGTGACCCTGGCACAGCAGCCAGCCCCACTGTGGACTTACGCTGTCCCAGCTGGGCCTCAGGCACTCGCTCACGGATCAACCGACAGGCATCGTACACCATGGTGGAAGGCTCAAACTGCATCGTCTTCACCACATTGCCAATGCTGATCTTCAGCGAGAGGACAACCATGGTGCTGGCTGGAGTGTCCCTCCTCCTGCGTCACCTGCCGAAGGAGACAGACAGGTTAGTTCTGATTGTTGGCCCCTCCTCTGTGCAAGGTCTTTCATCCTCCTCTCCTCCAGCAGCACCTCTGCTCCTTGAAAGCCAGAGCCCACCTTCTACTGGCAAGCAAGGGCTGCACCCTGCACTGGTCAGTCTGTGGGGGGCCAACTTTCCAGCTTTGTGCATACCCTGCGGTCTCCGGCCAGCGTTGGGACCCTTGTATCCTTGTCCCAAGGTTCCAAAGCTGACTCTGCCTGCCTGAAGGAATAACAGCAGCTGGCACCCAACAGAGACGCTGCCAGTGAGGAAGAAGTGTGCGGAAGCATCCAAGATAAGCCCAGACAGCGTGACAGAAGGGCTTATAATTAAACCTACTGTGACATGGAAGCCACAAGAGGAAAACCAAGCTTTGGCCTGGAGCTGGCAGAGCTGTGCCCCAGCTATCAGGACCCCCCACATTGCCAATAAACACTGCTGAGCTAGCAGCCTGAGCACAGAGGCACCTAGAGAGACAGAAAAGCCCAGAGCTGCTCATGGAGGTGAGAGAAGGGACACTGAACACAGTCCTTAAAAATAATTACCTAGGCAGAGCACCACTCACATTGAGTGCTCAGAGATCCAGGTCCACAGCAGTAGCTACTGTACAAACCCAGGGCTGGGGAAGCTATGCAAAAGATCATGCGCAGGTGGACAAGGGACCAGGCGGTGCAGGTCCCACTGCAAGGCCACCACATGAGAACGCCATCTGAAACAGGCCTCAGCCTGGATCCAGCCTGAAGGATCACCTTCAAGCTTGAAAGATTGCATAGATCAGCTTCAGAGCAAGCACTCCTCAGTAGGGCACCAAAGCACCAGGTTTAAGAACACCTAACTAGAACTGCAATATAGTGAAGTGAAATCAGAAATAAGTAACAGAAAAGAGGTTGTAAACAAGCCCCCTGCTTGCCTGATGCAGCTTGAAGGGCTTGTAAGAGCCCTTTCCTTTAGGTTTACCTGTTGTGCAGCAGCTTTCAGTGCTTTCCCAGGCTACCACATACCTCAGGGTCCTTTGCCCTGCCCCACTGCTTCCTGTCCTTCTCAGCATTCCCAGTCCTTGGCCAGCCCCAACTCAATGCTCCCATCAACAGAGCAGTGACAAAGTCTTTTTCTCTCCCTGGTAGCCTATGCTCAGAAAAGCAGCCCCTTGCTCTACGTTGACCTAGGCTGCCTTGTTCTTAAACCCCAGCTTGTGGAAGGATGCAAGAGCACTGATGAGACACATCAATTCTCTCAGAGACTGATCTTCTCCTACAAGGCTTCCTATTACAGCTGTCAAGGAAAGGTTCCTGGACATACACATCCTCAGCCTCGTCAGGTAAGGTTCTTGGGCAAGACCTGCTGGCAGCCTCTCTCACACTGTCAGCAGCACATGGTAAGCCTGCGCATCTCTGGTCAGCATTCCCAGCTCTGGTCCCCCACGGAAAGTAGTACACAGGTGCAAGCTCCCAGCCACAGACCTGAGTGTGGTAGGGGAAAGATCTGCGATGGATAAAAAGCTTCTGTATACAATTTTGGTCAGGAGTGAGTCAGAGGGCAGGGGTCCTGCTCCTGCAGAGCCATAAAGCTACACTGGTGATGTGGGACTGGAAGCAGGGATAGAGGAGCATGCCGCCTCCACCAGCACATGGAGAGGCTCCAGCTTCACATTCCTGAGCTGTTCGGCAATGTTTCTGCAGAGGCCCATTGCCCCCACTGGCTCTACTGACAAGGAATGTTTGGTCTGGATTAAGGGAGCCTGGCGACAGCGAGGAGAAGGTGGCAGAGGCCCACCCATGCCATTGCCATCTCTCCAGAAACAGCAGCAAAGCTACAGAACCAACGATCAAGGAACACCCTGCTGCAGAAAGGACTTTCTGAGTATTTCATACGTAGGGCAGGCTGCTACCATCATGAGGCTATCTTCTCTATTCCTAAAAATATAGCCACTTTCTGTCCTTCTGCAGGAAAATGAGAACATGTCACTGCCAGGACAAGCTTAGATACCATGGAAGAAGAGGAGGGGATGACAAGGAGGGGAGGACATTGGGCAGCAGAGCGGAAGCAAGAGGAGGCAAACCATGCCCAGCCTTTTCTTCTGCTTCCTCTTGCTCTCCCAAAGCCACCCGTATCAGCTGCTGTACTAAATGCACCCCCTAAGCACACCCTTCATACAGGTCACTTTACTTCCCAAAACCCCAGAGGAGGATGACTTCCACCCAAGCCCGAGCTCTTACAAAATCAGCAGAGCTTGGCAGAGAAGGTGCTCACAACATTAAGGAATCACCCAGATGAAAGGAAGCTGGTTCATTTTCATTCCCACATTCTACAGAAACAGCCTCCAGGAACTGAACTTTGCTGACATCATTGTCTACAGCAAAAATCCTCTCTGCTGCATGACAAGTACACCTCCTCAAACCCTGGAGAGATTTGTCAGCAAACATGGAAACTAATCACGCTGGGTCTGCAAATCTGCTGCCTCCTGTAAGGGCACCAGGGCAGGGCTTCGCCCCTACAGATGTCTCCCCTCTGGATACCAGGTGGGGAAAAGGAAAAGCTGTACGAGACACACTGGATGAGACAACATGGGAGCCAAGTGCTGCAAACCAGAAAAATAAAAGGATGGCAAAATTCAAGTTGTCACTCTGGGAAGAAAAAAAAATACAAAAAAAAAGAAAAAAAAAGAAAAAAAAAAAGTGAAACCCAAAACAACCCAGTCCCAGTGAACACACACTAAATTTCTGTGCTGGCTTGACTCCAGAGCAAGCAAACCCATTCTCAATTGGTTGTCGGTATACAGAGGCAAATAAGGCACTAAAGTGGCAAGCCAGCCAGCCAGGAGACAGATTACACTTCTGCATTTTATAGCAAGCTGCAACTCTTTAAGCCATGAGCATGCTCCTGAGCCAATTCCAAAATGGTGGTCATGGTGGTGGTGGGTTCTTGATGAGGTCCCACCCTCCCAGCTGCCTACATCTCAGTCAACACTGAGTGAGCAAAACCATCCCAGTGGTGGTCTCCAGGCTCTGCTTAAAGACAGAGACTGCACACGCAGGGATGGCTGAAAGCAAGCAGTGTTCGAGTAATCACTGCATCACTGCTGGGACCACTGAGAACGAGTTTTCCATGATGTGACGTAACTGCTATATTTGTATGGGCTTAATTTAATGCTGCAAGAACAGTTACAAAGAAGGGCTTGTATCTTTAAAATTTAAAGAAAAAAAATTAACTAAAAATTCACACTCATGGAAAGTTTCCAGAACAAGCTGCAAATTTCCAATGCAACAATTTTGCCATTTTTAACATGCTCTTTTTAAGGGAGATTCCAGATGATTTGGTTTGCTGTTAGTAGTGGATTTTTTACCCAATTGAGCAATGTCCAATTTCAGTTTGGAAAGGCCCCACTCCAGACCACCCCTAGAGTAGGAGCTGGCTGCAGGAAGCTTTATCAGCTGCAAACCACCCCATTGCCGGAGTTTTCCAAAGACACAGTCAGGCAGGTACCAAGCCACTGCAGTGCCTGCCAGCAGCGGCTTTGTGCTGGCACATCGGCAGCTGAAAAATAGTGCAATGAGCTTGGTCAAAAATTAACCTGGATAGAGGCCGGAACAGGCTCTCACTAAGTTCTCCAGTATGACACTAGTATACATAGCCATGGCAAGCACTGGTTTGCACAGGTAGGGCTCAGCTGTGTGACAACAGGCAGGCTGAGCTAGGAGCCCTTGCTAGTGATGGCATTGCATGCTAGTGAGCTGATTCAAACCAGTTTCTCTTCCCCAGCTGCACATCCATGTTAGAGAGGAAAATGATTTTTTGCAGCTCAGTTCCCAGAAAGCACAAGCAGCCAGCAAGCCCAGCCCAGGCCTCACAGAACCCCTGCAATCAGTCAGCTGTTACCCACGGCTTGGGCAGAAGCACCCTCTCACCCTTCCAGTTGGGGGTGCAGGGAGGGGAGCCCTGCTTAATACAGGAAACAGGCTGCTGAAAGGCAGCAACGCCACAGCTCCAGCCTGCCTGCAAGCTTCACCTACAACAGAGTGAAGCAGCTCTACATGCTAACTGCTAGCATTTCCCACACATCCCCAGTTACACAGAAGGGTTTCTATCTTAAAAATAAAAAAACAAAAAAAAAGCAAACAAAAAAACCCCTAACAAACAAACAAAACCCCACAAAACAAAAAAAAGGCAAACAAACAAAAAACCCCCAAACTTA
>VWZX01002552.1:0-17851 GCA_013399015.1 Galbula dea | reverse complement strand
AACCCCAAAATTCAATAGCAGCCTGCTGGTCTCTCTGCTCCTTCTGGGCATTTGCTGCTCTCCAAAGAGAAGGGGAGTGAACAGTGGCACCTCTGGGCTGCCCACCACCAAGGCAGGCATGGGAGCAGGCAAGGACAGGACTCCAGTCACAGCCTCTCCTGCACCCTTAGTGAGCTGGGTCTATAGCACAGCACCCCAAAAGCAGGACTAAGCATACAACCGGCATTCCCGCAGCATCCAGAGACCTCCGGGTGCCCCAATCTGGGCATCCACACTTGCTAGGGCAACTGACTTGCCCACTGCTGTGCTGCCACCCAGGCAGAAAGGAAGAAGGGAGAAGAGCAGAGTCAGGTTTCAGGGGTATTTCTCCACCCAGCACTCTGCCAAGCTCAGCTCCAAAAATGAGGGCACCCTGTAGTTTGCTCTTTCCTCTTTCCCACCCTTCCCAAATCTACCAGGATATGCCACTTCGGGATGCTCTAAGCTCCCACCGCTGCCGCTTGGCAAGCAAGCAGTGCACTCGGCCAGTGCTCATCACACACAGTTGCCAACCCATTCAGCATTTTAGGGGAGTTTACCCCACGGTCTGCAGGTTTTTGGACCCTTTACCAGGCAACCCGTGGGCTTGGGCAAAGCTGAAGATCCCAAAAATATGTCCCCTCCCCTTGACAGCAGCGAGGCTCAGAGAAAGAGCAGAAGGGAGTAAACAATTATTGCTACCAAATATGGGTCTAACAGCCAGCGATGAAGCCACGGCAGAAGCATGTAGACATCCTGCCGGCAGATTCAAAGGGCTGGGGAGGTCGCAGGGGCGCGGGCAGGATTCGACAAGGAGGGGGGCTGGACAACGATCAGGCAGCGGATAGGGTAGGGTTTCCCTTGTCTGCTTAGCTGCTACAGCCAGGGCATGATAGGCACCCAAGCTTTTCCTCAGTGGGGGTTAGCCCTATCCCACAGCACCCACTCCAGCACCTCGTCCAGGGGGACCACGACTAGCTCGCTGTCCTAAGATGATCGGTGCGAGCTGCCGATGGTGATCATGGGGAGCGTGTGCTCCGGCGCCCCCACCCAAAACCTTGCCGCAAACTGCAGGCACCCTTCTCGCTCCCTTCCCCTTCGCGTACAGGCACGGTGCGCAGGAAAGCTTCGCCGACATCGGCTGGCGTGCACCAAAGCTCGTCCTCCGGTTGCAGGGCCCGTGGCCGCGGCAGGCGCCTCTCAGTCGGTCCCCGCCCGAGGGAGGTATGATGGCCCGGGCCTGGTGAGCGGATACTTCGGGCCGAGGCCTGAAGCGGTACCGGTATTTTGGGGACAGGGCAAGGACAAGTCTGAGATTAACGGAGTCAACGGCCAGCCCGGCCATGCCTGCCCGTTGAGCCACCCTGTGGCCGTCGGTGCTCGGGAGCCACGAGACCCGTTGGCGACGGGGCGCGCCCCAAACCAGGCCACGGCGTGACCGAATACCGGAAGCCCCTAAGTCACTACTGCCAGGGAAATGTATCCCCATTGGAGCAGGGGGGGCCCAGTAACCGGGACGCTACTCCCCCCGTACTACTCCCGTAAGTGGATAGGGGTCTCCCCCCGGGACATCCGTTTCCGGCAGCCCCCCGGGAGCCAGGGCGCTGCCGGTCACCGTGCCGCCGTCACCTCTTCCCCCCTCCGAGTTTACTGAGCCCCTCTGTCTCCCCGGTTCCCCGATCCGGTACCTGTACCCGAAGACCAGCAGCGCAGAGGCCCCGCCGAGCCTGTGGGGAGCGGGACGGCACCGCCCGCTTCCCGCCCCGCCACCCCCTGCCGCGCATGCGCCAGAGTACCGCGCGCCCCCGGGTAGAATGGCTCATCACAGTACCACGGGGCCGCGCTCCACCTGGTCGTCCCCGTTCCTTTCCCCTCCCCGCCCGGCCCCACAAGAAAGGCTAAGCGCTGCTCGATATCCTACGCAGTCAAGGTCTGCCCCCGGGCTGAGCACATCTCAGCGCTCCCACCACAGGCCCGTGCTACACGCCGCTGCTCGCGCCCTCAGGCTTCCTCAGGGCCCAGCGCACTACCGGGACCCATACACACTCCCCAGCGGCCGCCGCGCGCCCACGGCAACTGGGCGTTAGTACAGGCGCCTCCACCTCAGCCCCGGGAAGGGGTGGAGCCGCCGAGCGCACGGGGCTGGCTGCCAGGGAGTCTGTCGCCCCTGCTGTGGCGGCGGGGCCGGGTGGTGTCGCGCTGTGGTGAGGGGCGGGGCAGGATGGGATGGGGGCTGGGGTTGCCGCCCTCCCCTCACCTCCCGGCTTGTCGCCACGCCTTGCCTCGTCTCGGTCGCGGCCTGGTCGCTCAGGGGGGTGGGAAGAGCAGGAGTGGCCGGATGTGGGGCTGGCTGCACCGGCGCTTGTAGTCCCCTGGTGGACCGGCGAGGCACGCGGTTCTCTTGCCGCCGAGGGTCACGGTGGCAGGCGTCTGATCGTGCTGCCTGAACCCCATGGGCTGTGGCCGTGGTTCAAGCGTCGGCGCTCCGTGCTTGCCCGTGGGTCGGCCCCGCGACTGAAGCTGTGATAAGCTTCCAGGCTTTCCTCGTGTTGGTGTCTGGGCATGGGGGACGGTTCTTGCCACCCCTGTCACCTTTCCTCCTACCCCACCTGATGCTGTCTCCTCTTGGTCTCGTCCTCCACTGCCTGTCCAGTGCATGCATCCTGGGTAGAAAGTCGTCAGTGTCTGTGGAAGCATTAGGGCCTGGTATTGCCCAGGGTCTGCCCAGCTTCCCTTCCTCTTGCCACTCTGCTTTCTGCTGGTGAGTCTCTGCTCGCCATGTCATCTGAAAGGCAGTCCTGCACACCAGCTTACTGCTCCCAGGCAGCTGGCACACCAGCCCTGTGGCTGAGGTCTGCCCTGGCCTTCTGGGTTTGTGCGGGATTTTTTTTTGGAGGGGAGTGAGGTATTTTTTTGACTGTTGACACCTGCGAACTACATGTGAAATGTTAACAGTGCTAATGGGGAGGTGTGACAGATGCCTCCATTCTGAATTTGTGAGCAGTGCTTTGGTTCTGGCATCACTGGCAAGGAGGCCTGACTGACACCACCAGCCTTGCCTTGCAAACTGTTAGAATCATGTGAGGCCACATCTTCCCAGGCACCAAAGAACCTAGACCATGTCTTATCATGAGATAACAGCATCAGCCCAAGCTGGGACTAGACAAAACTAAAACTGCCACAGATGCACAAACACCAAGGCGGGGATTGACTACAAGTCCATCACTTTACCCTACATATGCCTGTAGCCTCCCCAAGCCCACAGAGCTCTCCTGCACAACAGCAAGTTGCACTGCTGTGATATCCTCTGAAGCAGGGACATTTCTCAAGGTTAACTCTCCAGGATAAGAGACTCTTTACCTGCCATCTGAGGCCTATAGGAAGGTAAGTGGCATTTTACATTTGGCCTAAAAGCATATTGTATGCTAGCAGTTTTTTTATATGTCTATATTTCCAGCTGTAGCTTCATTTTTAGAAGTGTATTAAGTAGTAGAGTGTTTGACTAAAATAATCTTTTAAATGATCATTTATGTAATTGTAAAAACACTGATTACTATTCAATTATCACTTAATCACCACTTGATTACAATTTTATTTCTATTCAAGTATTGTTTAGTTATAATTTGATCATCATTTAATCATTAATAAAACCCTTTTAGTTAACTCCACAATGATGACTTCTCTTGATAGTTTGCCCAAGACAGGAGGCTGGACCTGCTGACTGCATGCTGAGGGTACAGCGTCTTCATACATCAGTGGTGCAGCAGAATCTTGCATGCTCTACACAGCTGAAAATCTGAGGCTTTCTGCTTTCCCTCTCCTTCCTGCAGCTTTTGCATTGTGTGTGGAGCATGGCTCCTATGGCTGGGTTCCAGTAGCCTGATGGGGAAACTGGTGTGGTGGGGCACCAGTACTGCCCCACTTGTTTGGGGAATACCTTTGGGCTGATCATTGCTGCAGGACCATGGCAGCTGCAATGGTTACGTGGAAAGATTTTGTCTGTAGGGGCTGAGGGACATCTTGAAGGAGCGCTGGTGTCTCTGCCCCTGTACTCACTTTTAAGTGCCCTACTTAGATGTTTTTCGAAGAGCAACTGGCTGCCCTGGGAGGTGAGAACCTGCTTAACTTCCTTCTGAAGGATGATATTCCCTGCCCTGAAACCCTAGGGGAGGAAAATGATCTCTTGGAAGACACTAGCTTGTCAGAACTTGTGGTGAGTTCTCTGGGATGAATTACTGCTAGATTGTGGTTCAGGAGGTTTGGCTTCCTTCTGAGTAAAAGCCTTTTCTCTACAGCTCCCTGACAAAGAGGTGGATGACTTAATCACCTCTATGCTATGCCCTTCTGAAGATGAACCAGACATGCTGCACAGTTGTTTGCTTGCTGACAGTGACAGTGGCATTTCTGAGGATCAACATCTCTTCTCTAGCCCTGGCAGTGACTTTCCTGACAACCCTCAGAGCTCAGACATTGTGCAGGCTGATCACTACTATTCCCTCCATCTGGATATACCAGTGCTGAAAAGTGTGAGGTTTAACATGGCAGGAGAAGATGCTTCCATTGAGCTTGGTAAGTGATGTGTGTGGCCTCTTTCTGTTCTGGCTACAGGTAGAAGAGCAGTCTGGTGTTGGGGTTTCTTCAGTGGGTGCCAGGCAGCAATGGAAAGAAACAAGTGGCTTTCTGCTGTTGAAAAAATGAGGCTTCTTGCTACTCAAAGCTGTCTGGTCAGGTGCTGCCTCACAAAACTCAGCGCTTGACTCTCCTTTCCTTCTGCAGAGACAGAGGTGGATTTGGAAGACACAAGCATGGCACTGGAACAGAGCCCCTGTTTCTCCACTGCTGTTGCTGTGGATGCTGGAGCCCCTGTGCGGGTACTGACTGTCATGTGTATAGGCCTCAGCCTTTGCTTCTATCACAAAATCATAGAATCATTACGGTTGGAAAGGACCCTTGGAAGGGGAGAGAGAACGAAGGCTTCTCCTTCTCCTTATTTATACCCCCAGTTGCGTAAAATCGTATGGAATACTGGGAAACATGATCACTTCCCTGGTTACAAACTGGTTACCAGGAAAAGGCCTGGGTCAAACCATTACACTCTTAAATACCTTCAGGGATGGCGACTCCACCACCTCCCTAGGCAGTTTATTCCAATATTTCACCACTCNTATACTGCGGTGCCCAAAACAGCACACAGTACTCAAGGTGTGGCCTCCCCAGTGCCGAGTAGAGAGGCAACATCACCTCTCTGTTCCTGCTGGCCACACTATTTCTGATTCAAGCCAGGATGCTGTTGGCCTTCTTGGCCACCTGGGCACACTGCTGGCTTATGTTCAGCTGGCTGTCAATCAATACCCCCAGGTCCTTCTCTGCTTGGCAGCTCTCCAGCCACTCCTCCCCAAGCCTGTAGAGCTGTCGGGGGTTATGCTCATCCAGGTGATGCAGCAGGTCACTGACCACCTCTTCCTGGATTGGGGGGGGATCATACTGTTCCCTGACCATATTCACCAGATTAGGGGAATGGATTTCCACTGTAAAAATAGACCTATTACTAAAGACTGAGGCAAAGAAGTCATTAAGCACCTCAGCCTTATCCTCATCTTTTATCACTAAGTTCCCTCGTGCATCCATTAGGGGATGGAGGGTTTAATTTGTCCTTCTTTTGCTAGCTAGATCTTTTTCTGCTCTCCTAGCTTTGCTGCTGTGAGGGATATCTCTGAAGAAAGCATGATACTGCTTTGGAAGACCTCGTCCCAGTTCTGTGTGCTTTGTGCACCCCCTCTCAGGGGTGGATTCCCTTTACTTTGCATTCTCAGTGGGCGTATTTTTGTTTTCTAGTCCTGCTTCCCAGAGCTGGTCCTGACAGAGGAGGAGAGGCAGCTCCTGGAGAAAGAAGGTCCTGTGCTATCAACCTGTCTGCAGCTGACCAAAGTGAGTCCTTGCTACAGCCTGTCACTCCCAGGCATACTTGGACCACTCAAATGCTTCAGCCAGAGTAAGGATTCAAAAATACAGGATGATGCCTTGATGAGGGTATTGGTGCCCAGACACTGTGCTCAGGGCATCATGTGGCAAGTCTTGGTGTCCTTTTCCTCCTTTTGAGGCCTGAAGGATGTCCATGTGCACAGCAGCCTCTGCCTTGCTAAATTGCTAGACAGAGCAGTGCTATCAGTGTTTCTGCTCATGACTGCTTGCAGGAGGCTATTATACGACAGGTGCTTCCAGCCTGTTTTTTGTTCTCTTGCTTAGTGGCTTGTGAGCTGTGTGCTTTTTATCTCCCTTAGGTATGCCTGATTTTTGCTACACTGAGGAGACTACTGGCTGCATCAGCAGGCCAGGGTTTGCCTTGCAGCTCAGTGGTATGGGAGGGACAGAGATCCAAACCATGTAAGCTGGGTGCTGAGATTCATGCAGGGTTTGCAAGGGCTGGATTGTCAACACTCTGGGTTTCTGCTAATGAGAAATGACCCTTGCAGGCTGAAGAGCAGCTTCAGAAGAAAGTACATTGGAAGCAGTCAGCTCAGGGTAGTTGTTGCAGGGAGATCTACGTGTGCAGCCTGGAGAACAGGTAAGGATGCACAGCAGTGTCATCCAATATTGAGACAGGTTCTTTTAGGGATCCTTGGCAGAATAGTAATTACACTGAACCATAGTTTTAATTAAAGCTTTGTTTCCTTAACATATTATAATTAGTATAACACAAAATTTAAGATTATACTTGTGCAGGATTTCTACAAGCAGAACCAATGTGGTATAATCTATAAGCAGCGTAATACAGAATTTAAACTGCAATTGAACTTAAAATTTCTGTTTACCTAGATCCTAATGCAACTTAACTTGGAATTTCTAATCTCTTGGGCCCTCCACAGACTTAAGTACAGAACTTAATACATGGTTTGCTGTATCAATATTATGGTCTAGTCTTGAAAATTATGTCAAGGAATACATGTCACTCCTTCAGTGAAGGGAGGAAGCAGACAATGGTGGAGGTGTCCCTGACCAGGGAGGGTTGTGAGTCTCATTGTCCAGCAGCACACTAGTCCAAGTTCTCCCTTAGGATGTGTAACTGCTTGATTTTATGGACAGTGCTTTGTTGTGCTGTTACACTTCCCTCTTCTGTGACAGGGTTGTCAACAACTCCAGGCTGGCTGGGTGTCTGGAACCTTCAAGGCTAGCAAGGAAGAGAGTGATTGTGTTGGCGCCCAGGAACCTTGAGGCGGCTAGGGAGGGGAAGAAAGATGTTTGTTGCACAGGACCTTCAGGGCTTGATAATGAAGGCATGAGAATGAATGCATAACTCACTTGGTCACAGAAGATGGCTGCTTGCTTCATAAAGTGACAATGCTGACCACATTGGTGGGGTTTGGGAGCAGGGGGAACCAGTCACAAGCATCTTAGTTCTTGCTACCTTTGGCAGAAAGTAGGGTGGGTCCTGTGAGGCAGCAGCTCTCCTCAGGCAGCTAAGAAGCTTGAGGCATGGCTTACCCTTCTCTTTTATGCTTAGAGATAGCTCAAAACTTCCTCTGTTCAAGTCAGGTACTGGCCTGCCAGGTCCAGCAGGTTTTCCAGGCTAGTTTACAATACAGCCTGATGTCATGGATCTGCAGGGCTGGTGTGCTACTAGGAGCAAGAAGCCTTAGGAATTAGTTTGCTGCTTTTCTGTGGTACTAGACAGGGCATACCACTCTCCAAACCTGTTGTGAGATGTTGCTTTCTAGGCTTAGCTCCAGATGATGCCATATAGACCCCAGGGATCAATTTTATCTGCCCCAGCCACCAAGAGGTGGTAGCTGATTACCTGGTATGAGACTCTAGTGTAGTCCTGACTCCTGACTAACAAAATGTCTTGGTTTTTCCCTTGTGCTGTTCATCTTTCTGAGGAAGGGTGTCAGCCTGCACAGCTCAGAACCACAAGCTGGAGAAGGTGCAGCTGCTGCAGAAGCAGAACATATGAGTTCTGGTTGGACATGGCAGGAGATGTGGTTCCTCTCCTTGGGATTGTGGCCTGTCCTTGGCTGCAAACTGGGGAGGGGAGAATGCAGCTCTTGGTTCAGCCACTGTGTTAACTTATGTTGCCTGCTCTCCTGCAGGTCACTGTTTGACCAGTTGCAGGGTCTGCAGGCCATGATGACACAGCATGCCACCAGAACAATCGCAGAAAAATCCTGTGCCCTGGTGAGTGGCTTCAGCCCCACTGTCTGTGAAGGAATCTCTGATGTCCTTTTAAGTTTGGGAGAAAAGTTTTAATTGCAGATGGTGATGTCTTTGCTGAGGTTTGTGCTGATCTTTTTCTTTCCAGGTCATGGTTCTGTCCTTCGATCTTGTTCTTTCCTCCAGCTTCTGCTCATTTCAGAGCAGAGAGGCAGAGACAGAGCTCAGAGGTGAGTGCCCAGGCGCTGAGGCGTGACTTCAGATGAAGCACTGCCCTCAGAGACAGCCTGAACTCTGGGGCACCTCCATCCTAGCAGCTCCTTGCCTGGGGTGACCACTAGATTTGGCTTTGCTGCCAAAAACCCAGCTACCCCAGGTCTGGACTTCTCCTCAGCCCTGGATCAGAGACAGTTTAAGAACTAGAAGGATCCAGTCCCTCAAGCTACACATATGCCTGATGGTATGCAGTGTCCCCTCTTTGCTTGCACTGGGAAGAGACAGCTCTAGTTGGACAGTTTTTTCCCCTCTCATGGGCTCAGTAGTAGCATGTGTTCTGAGCATGGTGGTGAGAAGCTGAGAATAACAGGGCTGTCTCTACCTCTCTTACAGCACTGTCACAGCAGATCTGCAAGTTCCCAAACCAAATAGCACCTGATGGGCAGGAGAGCACTGAACTGCAATGGTTCAGCCCAGATCCTGAGGATCTCTGGCTGTTGGTCAGCCTCAGTAAATTACAGGAAGAGGAGCAGAGTCCCCCCAGCCCTGATAACAGAATCACAGAATATTGCGAGTTGGAAGGGACCTCTGGAGATATCTAGTCCAACCACCCTGTCAGAGCAGGTTTACCTAGAGCAGGTTGCATAGGGTGGCATCCATACAGGTTTTGAATGTCTCCAGAGACAGCCACTCCACCACCTCCTTAAGCAGCCTGCTCCAGTGTTCCACCATTCTCAAAGCAAAGAAATTCCTCCTTATGTTTAAATGGAACTTCCTATATTCCAGTTTGTGCCCGTTACCTCATGTTCTGTCACTGGGCACCACTAAAAAAAGCCTGGCCCCATTCTCCTGACACCCACCCAATAAGTATTTATAAGTATTGCTAAGATCCCCCTCAGCCTTCTGTTTTCTAGGCTAAACAGACACAGCTCTCTCAGCCTTCCCTTATAAGATAGATCATTTTTGTAGCTCTTTTCTGTACCCTCCAGAAGTTCCCAGTCCTTCTTGAACAGGGGAGACAGAACTCCCAGAACTTCTTACAGCAGCAGCTCATCGTCTAACCTTAAGGCAGCAGCAGGCTCCCAGCTGGGCCCTCCCCAGCCTCAGGAGCAAGTGCTCCCAGTGTAACTCTTTGCACACAGTTGGTGCTCATGGCGTGGGAAGCCAAGAGGCAGGAGTGCAATGTGCTGCTGGAATTGTCATCCAGCAGCACCGTGCCGGTGAGGTGTGACCACTGCCACCTCCTGCATTGTGGGGTGATGGCCTGGCACCCTGCCAAGCAGGGAGAAACAGAGCTGCTTTAACAGATAACTTATCAAAGTAGATTCTTTCTTATGCTCTCCTGATTGCTGGCATCTCAGAGGGTTTACCTGGGAGAAGTTGTTTTAGAGTTGACCTATTCTGACACTATGCTCTGTGTATCTATAACAGGACTCCATCTGACATGGAGTAGGAAACTCTATGAACTTTTCTATGGCTGCTGATGTGGCCTATAGCCTGAGATGCATCCTGTGGCTCACAGGGCTGGGCTGTGGCATGGACAGTGATGGTGTTTGAGCCTGACGTGTCTGTACTTGGTCTGACTGGATGCAGTTGGTGATGGAGGCCACAGCCCTGCTTCTTGCCTGCCCAGGTGGAGGTGAACAGGCTGTGTCCTGTACTTCTTATTTTGTCTCGTGGCAGCAAGCCTTTTAGCCCTTGTCCCTACCCCTTAATCCTGCAGCGTTGTGTGACTTCTAGGTGTGAGATAGTGAGCTGACCTTCAGTGACCTCACAGGGAGTGGTCCTAGCCATTGCAACAGACCCTGCGTGTCGCCTGTTCCTGTTAGCTTCTGAGTCACAGACACAGCTCCTGGCCTGGCTAGAGAGGGTAATTTGGAGTCCTTCCCAAGCTGTGTATTCTATCTCCCTTCCTTTTGGGCTGAGCCTTTAATTTCCCACTGTGCTGAGAGAAGGGGTTCTGGGCCTCAGGGAGAAGCTATGCCTCCACCAGACTGCTGATAGAAGAAGGCAGCAGAGCTGCTTGTTCTTTTGAAGGCTTCCTGGCCACAGGACAGTTTCACAGCTGTGTCCTTGTGTGCCCAAGCTTTGCTGTGCTAACCAGTAATGCAGTTAGCTGGTTCTGGTTGCTCCCTGGGGCTGAGCAGAAAGTTTGAGCTGGTGAGTGGTGCCTTTGCTGGAGTGTGTCTTAGTGATTCCTCTTGAGCATCTCTCCTCGTCTTACTTCAAGACATTTCATAGAATCTATACAAGAGTTTTGAGTTGGAAGGGGCCTTTAAAGGTAATCTAGTACAAGCACTCTGCAATGAGCAGGGACATCTTTAACTGGATCAACATAGTAATTTCCTTATTGATGACATGTAAATAAATACTATAGAACACTATAAATAAATACTGTACTATACAAGTGTGACTGTGTCCTCTGTGGTTGTTTTGGTGAGAGGCTGTGTGGAGGCTAAGGACTGCACCGGGACCTGAAAGCGTTGTGGGAGGAGCCCAAGGGAGGCTGAGGGTGATCATTCTATGCAGCTTAACCAGGGGGAATGTATGCTGATTTCCCTTTCTTCGCATGGTTATGCAGAGAGTCTTATTGCAGGATGATGCAAGTTTGCAGGGCATTTTCTTGGCTCTAACACCTGTGTCATGGATGTGCAAACATTCTTGAACCACTTGTGGAGACAAATGGATGTTCTGACCACCCAGCAGCCAAATGTAACCTGTGTGCACTCAAGCTGTCGGCGCCGCGGAAGTGAGTAGCTTCCCTAGTAGGAAGCACGAAGAGACCGTGTCTGCCCCCAGTGCTGCTTTCGTAACGGGCAGCTGCACAATAACAGGAAACAGAGCAGAGCCAGGGTGGTGCAACAGCTCCATTCCCTCGGCCAAGGACTCGACCTGCCTGTCGCAGGGTTGCTGAATGAGGGCTGGGATATGTCTCTGGTTAGGATCACTGTGTCAGTGGGAAGCACAGGCAGCCCCTGAGCTCAGGCTGCTGAGTCCAGCATGGGGTTTGTGGGCACAGGAGCCCAGTGAGGTGATGAGTGCAGGCAGCACCCTGCTTGCAACCCACCCAGGAAGCAATGAAAGAGGCATGCTCGTCAAAGAAGGTAAACAAGGTATCAAAGTGAACATTGTGCCTCCGCCCCAGAAGGAGAGGCAGCTGAGGGCTGCTTCACCCATAGGCCCTGGTCTGAGACAGACAAGAGAGTACTAGAGTCAGGTCACAGCTCTGCCCTGACAGGATGGGCAGCCTGCAAGCATCTCCAGGAGCTGTGTGTGGTGGCAGAAAAGTTGAGGACCCCATCTTTACTTTTGTTTAACTTTTTGCAGTTTAATGTGAGGTGCATAAATGCTGCTTATGTCACCTGGAGTCCCTGGGCCAGCACTAGTCAATATTGTGTGAGTCATTGGACGCATTGGTGTTGCCAGCAATGCAGGGAGCAGCCAGCAGAGCTGGGCTCTTGCTGCAGCAGTAGCCAGCATCATGCTCTGCAGTGGTTTGGCTTGCTTGGCCAAATGTCAGGCGGGGAGAAAACCTGGGGAGAGTGGGCAGGGAGCCAGGTGAGCACAGCCGGCTTTTGTCAAGGGTAGCCCAACACACGCTCTGGTTACTCTGTGCCTGCACCAGCCAGTACAGCCATTTCATGCAGAAATCTTAGGGCAGAGACTGGTGGTCCCCATACTGCACTGGGGATGTGTCTGCACTGGGAGCTGTGGGGATGGTTGCTCTGTAGTTTTATCCCGAGCTGCCGCAGGGCTGCTATTTGTCATTACTTTCTGTGCTTGTGCCTATCCCACAGCAAGCTACTCTGAGCCAGAGAGGAAGGCAGCCCAGCCTGGGCCTTACACCTTGGGTTAAAGGGCAGCAATGTTGAAAATGCCCAGAAAGTCCTTTGGCTAACGAGGCTCACGCTTTGTGTCCATCAAGCAGAGCAGCCAGAGGCGCCAGGCATTCCTGCCACCCTTCTCCTCCTCCTGACTGCCGACCCTCTGGGATGTCTTTCTCCCTTGCAGGCTGCTGGGGTCAGAGTGCATGCTGAGTATGCATCGGCCGTGGCTGCATGCACACACAGCCCCGCCCTCTGGCGTCCCTACTCGCCCTCCCCACCGTGTTCCCTCCGTTATTCCCAAGGTTGACCCCTATCTCTTGCGTGTCTCGGCAGATGCCTGCACCAGCATTGTGGAAGCACACTGGCAGACCAGAAACATGAGTCTTTCAGGGCAAAATACTTTGCTTAGTCCTTGGCAAGTCCCGTGGGGGTGTTGCCAAATGGAAACCTTCTCTTTTGCTTTGTGCCTGCCCAAGTATCAGTAGTGCCATCTCCTTTCCATGGTAACAACATCCTGAATGTTGTGAAATGATGAAACGAAAATTACCTCCTATTGCTGAGGAGGTCCTGGGCTATGTGGCTGGTACAAAACATCTCCAGCTCTCTGCTTGAAAGAAATCAGGTTTTCAATCTTTTTTCAAGGAGTCAGGATTTCTTTGGAGTGGTGGGAATTTCAGTCAGAAGCAGAAGTAAGGCATACTCTCCTCTTCTAAGGAAACTGAAACCCTGTATCAGCATCCATCCTATTTTTATACACTAGCACCAGCTGCTGGATATTGGTCAAAAGAGAGAAACAAGCACAAATCTCAGCACTCGGCTCAAAAGGAGCTGGAAATACACTAATGGAGCCACAGCCTTTTCCCAGCTCCCAAACCTGGGCACCTCAGCCCTGGGGCTGCTGAACCCCCATGTCATGCTGGGTTTGTTTTGTCAATGTGCTTGGGGCAGAAAGCTGAGAGGTCAGGCTGGGATGCCCAAAAATCTCCAGACAGTGCCAGACGCATCCTTCTGCTTGCCTTTCCCAAGCCAGGGGAGTGCAGTGGGAGCTGGGCTGGAGACCCCCATGTGTGCACTGTTTATGACATGGCCACTTCAAAGGTTTCTCTTGGGATGATTTGTTCGGAATCTTTCCTCATCCTGAGGCAGCTGGCAGCTGCACATCACTGAACTTTACTGGGGCTGGCAATGGGAGGCTGATGGCCTTGCCAAAGCCATTGCCAGCTCCCTCTTGCATTCGGGCACCAGAGAAACTGCCTCTGCTAGACTCTCAGGAGAAGGCTCTGTTTGGAGCCAGCCCTTGGACATGCTGCCCACCACTTCCCACTAAAGCTTCCCTTTGGAGGCAGGCTTGTGGATCAAGACAAACCCTGTGTGTTTGAGGCAGGGCAGAAAACAGAGCCAAGTGCTGCATCCCTACAAAAACCCCTTTATTTTGCTCCTGGTGCCCAGCCTTCAGGCTGGGCTAAATTTGCCTGGGAAAGCATGAGCCTGTGGGCTGGGACCTGCTGAAATGCAGGATGCCATCATGGGCAGAGCCTGCTGGGGAAAACACTGTNCCATGCCTCAGGCCGTGGGATTTCTCCCTTCTCCTAGGGTTCAGGGAAGCTTGGCACAGCATTGGCCAGACCGAGCACTCACCGGGTGGCTTTCCAGTCCTCAGCAGGGCTGTTGGCTTCCTCTGTCAGGAAACATGGGCCATGCAGGCTCTCTTCCCCCTTGGTGTCCACGTAGCACTGGCCAAGGAAGGCTGTCATCCGGGCTCTTTCTGTGTCTGGAAGGGTCCAGGGTGTGTGTGCTGGTGTCATGAGGCACAAACCCACCCCCATGGTCCCACTAGCATGACTGCTGCAGGGTGACAGCCCCCTTCTGCTTACCTTGGAGCTGCCAGCACACAGTAAAGAAGGTGGGCTAGGGGACATGTTACAGACCCTGTGTGAAACTGGTACAACTGGCATTGACAGCTTGGCTTGACAATAGCACCCGTGCCACTGATTGCTGTCAACCGAAACACTGCTGTTCCCATTGTCAGCCATCCCCGTACCTTCCTCTCTGCAGGGGTGACACGCGCTGCCAGGGCCAGAGTGAGGACCAGGACAAAGGCACCGCTCCCCATAGCCATGGGACTGCAAAGCATCTGGCACAGCTCTCTCCCAGTCCTGTGTCCCAGACCCATTTATAGGGCTGAAACCGGAGCCCTGCAGGCAATGGGTTGGCAGCCGTGGGTGAGTGGTCAGGTGCCCAGCTGGCAGGGTGCCCAGGACAGGACAGGCAAGGTGAGGAGGTCTGTGTGACCTGGACAGTGCCATAAGAATGCGAGGATGAGCACGGCTGGGCAGAGGGACTGGGGCACAGGGTTGGGTTTTTTTAAGGTCTTGATAGCAGCCTGGAAAGTATCAACCTCCACCCTTGGGAATCCTCCTCCCGCACGTTCAGCCTGGACATTGCTAACCTGTTTAAACACTTAACTGCTCCCTGCTTTGCTGGTGGCAGTGTCTGGCCAGGGTGTTACCTCCACCATGCCAGGGCACCCTTCGCAAGAGCAAGTTGCAGTGGCTGCAGCACTGCGCAGGGAGGAAGGCTCACCCTGTCTTCTGCCTGAGCAGCAAGAACATTTCCCCAGCATCTTCTGAATAGCAGTTGCTACTTTGGCTGGTTTGGTTTTTAGAGGCGTTAAAGGAAGAGGTAACCACAGAGTGGCACTGGGATACAAGCAAGTGTGTTTGCGAAACATCCCCAGCCCTCTAACCAGCCTCATGTTTGTGCCTCTTGCTTCCATTTGCTGCTCTTAGAGGCCTTGGATGTGCAAGCACAGCCTCTCGTCTTCTGAGCTGCTTCTCTGCTCACTGCAGTGCCTGGAGCAGGCATGGGGCTGTGGGCAACTGAAAATTAAGGTGGGATTCAGCTGCATAATCATGTGCTCTACCCAGGACAGCCATATCTGGGGCATTGGATGCAGCTCTATTTGTACTGGAGATGGTGGAGTACCACCCTGAGGTGGCACTGCTCTGTGCCTACTACAAGCCCCAGGACTCCAATGCTACTGATAGTGCTGCTCAGTGCCTCTCTCTCTGGTCTGGATTGCCCCAAAGGCTGGAACAAGAAAAAAGCACCCACCTCCTAACACTTCACTCCTCCTTGTCGCCTTTTACTGTCCCAGGCACACAGGTTTATCGTGGGAGCCTGAGATATCCTCCATGTGGGATCTCTGGCCCTTAGCCTGGACGTCCATCTTTTCAGACTGATATCAGCCCCTGCCTTTCTGTACTGTTTGGCAGGGATAAACTGCCCTGTGTGAGGGGTCAGAGAGGTGGCAGCCATCAGTCCAAGTACAGCAGCGTGCACAAGCCTGGCTGGGGCAGGGCCAGGCTCAACTGAGTGTACAGTTAGTGTGCTGGCAGCCCTGGGCCTGGTTTATGTTTGTAACACTTCTGCAAGAGGGTTTGTCTTCATCCATGGACCTGCCAGAACTTTTCATTGAAAGACCTGACTGAGCTTGGCAGGTATACACAGAGACAGATAGAGTAACACTGCCGAAATGGACCAGAAAAGAAGGACAAAATCCCTGGTTTTGCTTGCGTTATGGGCTGGCTGCAGCCGGAGCATGCCATCATGGAGTGGGAGAAAACTCATCCTCACAGGATGGGGACAAGCTCAGCAGCATCTTCCCTTTCAGGGCTTGTTTATGTGTAAATATGTTTCTGCCCATCCTGTGGGAAGCAGAGAGTTCTTTTGGGATGAACCCCCAGACACTGCCTGCTCAGGGCTGCCCCTGAGCTAGCAGGCAACAGGAGTGTCCCTCCATGCCTCCCAAGTTGCCAACAAGGAGCAGCTGCCGGCTTTCTGGGGCCACTGCACCCCACATCCCCCCATTACCTGGTATTAGGAGAAAAAAATATGTATATGGTCAGTGGAAGGAGAGTCGGGTAACGTGGGAAGTCTACAGAGAAGCAATTTGCCACAGCAGAGAAAATCCATTCAGCGAAGGCCCAATTAGAGTTGAAGACGGCTAGTACTGGGGGAGACAGTAAAATAATTTTGTAAAATATATTAATAGCAAGAGGAAGACCAGGAATGACATTGGCCCATTTCTAAATGGGTATGGTCACCTCACAAGCAGAGACATTGACAAAGCAGAGACAATTAATGTTTTCTTTGCCTCTGTCTTTAACATGGAGGATGGGATCTGGAGCACCCAGAGCCATGAGCCAGTGACCAATGCCTGGGAGTCTGTTAATGTTCTAGTTGACCCTGAACTAGTGCGAGACTTGCTCCTCCAACTAGACCCCTATAAGTCTATGGGGCCTGATGGAATCCACTCAAGGGTACTTAAAGAGCTGGCAGATGTCATAGTGAGTCCTCTCTCGATGGTTTTTCAGCACTCTTGGGAGTCTGGGGAGGTCCCAAATGACTGGAACCGGGCAAATGTTGTTCTGATTTTCAAGAACAACAACAGAAATGACCCTGGTAACTACAGGCCTGTCAGTCTCACTTCTGTGCTGGATAAAATTATGGAGATTATTCTGGGAGCTATGGAAAAGCATCTGACAGACAACGCAGTCTTTGATTGTAGCCAGCACGGGTTCATGAAAGGGAAGTCATGCTTAACAAACTTGACTTTCTTTTATGACAACATTACCTATCTAGTGGACCAAGGGAGACCAGTTGATGTCATCTTTTTGGACTTCAGTAAGGCTTTTGATATTGTCTCCCACAGCATCCTACTTGACAAAATGTCAAGTATACAGCTCAATAAGAACGTCACAAGGTGGGTACACAAGTGGCTGAGGGTTCGAGCTCAAAGGCTTATAGTAAAAGGAGCTACATCGGACTGGTGACAGGTGACCAGTGGGGTCATCTTAGGGCTGGTTCTGTTTAACATCTTTATAAATGACTTGGATCTAGGACTTGAAGGCCTAATAAGTAAGTTTGCAGAAGATACTAAGCTGGGAGGTGCTGTTGACTCCAATAAAGGCAGAGAGATAAGAGGACTGGGCAGTCACAAATCATATGAAGTTTAACAAGGGCAAGTGCCGGGTTCTGCACTTGGGAAGGGCAACCTGAAAACAACCCATCAGCTGGGGAACGAGAGGCTGGAAAGCAGCAATGCAGAAAGGGATCTGGGAGTTTTGAGTGATGATAAGTTGAATATGAGCCAGCAGAGTGCACTAGCAGCCAAAAAGGCCAACAGGGTCCATCAAGCACTCCATTTGTAGCCAATCAAGAGAGGTTCTAGTCCCACTTTACTCGGCACTAGTGCAGCCTCACCTGGAGTATTGTGTGCTGTTTTGGGCACCACAATACAAGAGGCACATGAAGTTGTTAAAGAGCGTCCAGAGGAGGGCCATAAAGATGGTGAAGGGCTTGGAGGAGAAGACATACGAGGAAAGGCTGAAATCACAGAATCACAGAATGTCAGGGGTTGGAAGGGACCTCAGAAGATCATCTAGTCCAACTCCCCTGCCAGACTTGGACAATGCGCTTAGACACATAGTGTGACTTCAGGGTCGTCCTGTGCGTAATTAGGAGTTGGAATCCATGATCCTTGTGGGTCCCTTCCAACTTGGGATATTCTGTGATTACTTCATGGCCTTCCAGTCCTCCTTGAGGACCCAACGGCTTCACGCAGCAGCCACATGGTGCTC